>OX940803.1:33114020-33218261 GCA_954870605.1 Acer campestre | reverse complement strand
TCATTCACAGGTAAAGGAATTAAATCCAAAGGAGTTAACGGATTAAAACCCATACACAATTTCAAAAGGCGAAAAATGAGTTGCAGAATGCACACTCCTATTATAAGCAAACTCTACATGCGGCAAACAATCCTCCCATGTTTTCAAGTTCTTTTGTATTATAGCACGCAACAAGGCAGATAAAGTTCTATTAACTACTTTAGTTTGACCATCAGTTTGTGGATGACAAGTAGTAGAAAATAAAAGTTTAGTTCCTAACTTGCCCCACAGAGTTTTCCAAAAGTAGCTTAAGAACTTAGCATCTCTATCCGAAACAATGGTTTTAGGCATGCCATGCAATCTAACAATTTCTTTGAAAAACAAATCAGCAATATGTGATGCATCATCAGTTTTATGACAAGGAATGAAATGTGCCATTTTAGAAAACCTATCAACAACCACATATATAGAATCCCTACCCCTCTTTGACCTAGGCAAACCCAGCACAAAATCCATAGAAATATCAATCCAAGGTCCACTAGGTATAGGCAAAGGAGTATACAAACCATGAGGCTGAACCCTAGACTTAGCTTGTCTACACGTAATGCATTTCTCACAAATTCTCTCTACATCACGTTTCATATGAGGCCAAAAGAAGTGTTCATGCAAAACATCTAGTGTCTTGGCTATACCAAAGTGCCCCATCAAACCTCCCCCATGTGCTTCTCTAACAAGCAATTCACGCAAAGAACTCTTAGGCACGCATAATTTAGTTTCTCTAAACAAAAATCCATCATGCCTATAAAACTTGCCAAATGCAACATTTTCACATGCATTGAATACATTGCCAAAATCAGCATCTTCCACATACAATTCTTTAATGTAGTTAAAACCAAACAATCTAGCATCCAAAGTGGAAAGTAAAACGTACCTTCTAGACAAAGCATCAGCGACGACGTTTTCCTTACCTTTCTTGTACTTGATCACATATGGAAATGTTTCTATGAACTCCACCCACTTGGGCATGCCGCTTATTTAGCTTATGTTGCCCCTTTAAATGCTTTAGGGACTCATGATCCGTGTGGATCACAAATTCCTTTGGCCAAAGGTAGTGTTGCCAAGTCTCCAATGCCCTAACCAACGCATACATCTCCTTGTCATAGGTAGGATAATTCAAGGCTGCTCCATTTATCTTCTCACTAAAAAATGCAATGGGACGTCCTTCTTGCATTAGAACAGCTCCAATACCTATTCCTGAAGCATCACACTCAATCTCAAAAGCTTTAGCAAAGTCAGGCAAAGCAAGCAAAGGTGCATTAGTTAGTTTGTCCTTAATCAAGTTAAATGCCTTTTCTTGTTCATTACCCCACTTAAATCCCACATTCTTTTTGATAACTTCAGTTAAAGGTGCAGCTAGACTACTAAAGTCTTTCACAAACCTCCTATAGAAACTAGCCAACCCATGAAAACTTCTCACTTGTCCCACATTTGTCGGTTTCGGCCACTCCCTAATTGCCTTAACCTTTTCCTCATCAACCCCAATTCCCTTAGCACTAACAACAAAACCCAGAAATACAAGCTTATCTGTGCAAAAGGTACACTTTTTTAAATTAGCAAACAATTTTTCTGTTCTTAAAACACCTAAAACAAGTTTTAAATGTTCAACATGCTCATCCAAAGTCTTGCTATAAATCAGAATGTCATCAAAGTAAACAACCACAAATTTCCCAATGAAAGCACGCAATACATGGTTCATTAATCTCATGAAAGTACTTGGTGCATTAGTTAACCCAAAAGGCATAACTAACCACTCATATAAACCATATTTTGTTTTGAAAGCAGTTTTCCACTCATCACCTTCTTTCATCCTAATTTGATGATATCCACTTTTAAGATCAATTTTTGTGAAAACAATAGAACCATGCAATTCATCAAGCATATCATCTAATCTAGGAATAGGATGTCGATACTTTACAGTGATATTGTTGATGGCACGACAATCAACACACATCCTCCATGTTCCGTCCTTCTTAGGCACAAGCAATACGGGAACCGCACAAGGACTCATACTCTCACGAACATACCCCTTTTCCATGAGCTCCTCAATCTGTCTTTGAAGCTCCTTTGTCTCCTCGGGATTACTTCTATATGCGGGCCTATTTGGAATTGGTGCTCCGGGTACAAAATCAATTTGGTGCTCAATCCCCCTTATTGGCGGTAAACCAATAGGCATCTCCTCGGGAAACACTTCACCAAAGTCCTGTAAAAGGGAAACAACAACACTAGGCAAAGAAGAGTCAATTTCGTTAGCACTAAAACAAGCCTCTTTGTACAAAAGTACAATCATTGGCTGATTTGAAAACAAAGCCCTTTTGATCTCACTCCCTCGTGGCATAAAAGCTCACTTGTTTTCTCTCCTTTTTTTTCTCATCAGCCTTTTTTTCTTTTTTTGGCTGTTTCGGACTCCCTCTCTTTTGTCTCTCTTTCTTTTGAGCTCTCACTCTCCTTTTTAACATCTCTCTCTTTTTTTAACCTCACTTGATCTTCATATACTTGGCTTGGGGTTAAAGGTACAAGAGTGATTGGCCTTTTATTGAGTACAAATGAGTATCTATTTGTATATCCATCATGAGTCACATGCCTATCAAACTGCCATGGTCTTCCTAAAAGAATATGACTCGCATCCATTGGTACCACATCACAAATAACTTCATCTTTATATTTTCCAATTGAAAATGACACCAACACCTGTTTATTCACCTTAACTTCCCCACTATCATTCAACCATTGTAGTTTATAAGGTTTTGGGTGCTTCAAAGTTGTCAAATTCAATTTTTCCACCAAAGTAGTGCTAGCCACATTAGTACAACTCCCCCCATCAATAATCATACTACATACCTTGTCATTAACATGGCAGCGTGTGTGAAAGATGTTATCACGTTGTACCTCATCCTCTTCCTTGGCTTGAGCACTAAGAGCTCTTCTTGCGACCAAAAGCTCTCCACCTACCGGATATTCGAAATCACTTGCATCCTCCAAAGGTGGCATAGACTCATCATCAGATTCTTCCTCGGATTCGATATCACCATCATCCCTCAAAACCATTACTCTCTTGTTTGGGCATTGTGATGCAATATGACCTGCTCCCAAACACTTAAAGCATTTAATGTCACGGTTTCTAGAAGGTTGAGGATCTGATTTACCTTGATTTAATGAGCCTCCGGCCTTATGATCTTTAGGAGGTTCGGCTTTGGCCTTGAAACTAGGCTGGTCCTCTTTCTTGCTCCAATTCGGTTTCCATGATGATGAAGAACCCGAATTTTGCCCAACCCGTGTGGAACCCTTCCTCTTCAATTGTTGTTCCACTTTGATGGCCATGTGTACCATGTCAGTCAATTCAACATAGTGTTGCAACTCCACTACATTTGCAATGTCTCGGTGTAGCCCATTTAGGAACCTAGCCATTGTCCGCCTCTCGGTCCTCCTCCACATCAGCTCGAATCATGGCTATCTCCATCTCCTTGTAGTAGTCTTCTACACACTTAGACCCTTGAGTAAGAGTTTGCAATTTTTGAAACAAACCCCTGTAGTAGTGACTTGGAATGAATCTCCTCCTCATAACAGTTTTCATATCCTCCCATGTCTCAATAGGTCTTTCTCCATTCCGTCTCCTACTCATAATCAATTGATCCCACCAAACAATAGCATAATCGGTGAATTCTATGGCTGCCAATTTCACTTTCTTCAATTCGGAGTAATCATGGCAATCAAACACCAACTCTATTCTTTTCTCCCACTCCAAATAAGCTTCAGGATCAGTTTTACCTTGGAAGGTTGGAATCTTCACCTTGATATTACCCAAATTATTATCAACCCTCTCTCCATACCTATCTCCTCTATTCCCATACCTATCTTCTCTATTCCCATACCTATCTCCTTCTACCTCCCATTCCACGCCTAAATCTTCCCGCACCCACATTGGACATGCGATCATCCCCTTCCATGTCGTTTTCATCCCCATAATAATCATTAACTTCTTCCCTTACCGGAACTCTCTCTCTCCTACGTGCTTGGTGAACGGGTCGTGGCTGTTCCGCACGTGCGCTTTCCACTTTATCTAAGCGCTCATGTAAGTGCTCCATTTCTCCCCTCATCATTCGTCTCATCTCCCCTACTAATGCCTCCTTTTAATGAAACTGAAATAGATAGGGGTTGTTTCTACTACCAAGAATATATATATATATATATATTTTTTAATGCTACTACTGCACGAAACTAGAAGAAGAAGGACAAAGATTGATATATATTCAACTACAAGATCGTTAAAATATTTTTTTTTTTTTTTTTTTTTTTTTACCGACCTTGATCAACAAGCAAGATCTTCTGAATTTTTTTTTTTTTTTTTTTTTTTTGAGTACTGAACTTGAACGGAATTCAAAGGAAGACGAAGAACAAAGATAGATAAAACCTGATGTTAGATGCCGAAGCTCTGATACCAACTGATACGATCCTCGTTGATTGTAACAAGGATGATGCCTCGGATCGTTCTAACCTCTGGTTCGGATGGAGACCGCGACCCAACACCTATAGCGAGATGTGAACCTTGGTATAATGAAGACGCCACAATCAAGGATGGAAGACTTGATTGATAAGTCAAGGAGGAACGCCACAGAGAAAATCTGATAAGTTCCAATTAGTTCTCAAGGAACAAAAGAGAAAACTCTCTCATTTTTTCATTCAAATTCAAAGCTTCCCAAAAACATAGAGGTTGGTTCCTTTTATACTAAAACCCTAGAAGACAAGGTAGGCAACATGCCTAATTTTAAGGAAAAGACAAGGTAGGCAACATGCCTAATTTAAGGAAAAGACAAGGTAGGCAACATGCCTAATTTAAGGAAAAGAAAAGGTAGGCAACATGCCTAATTTAAGGAAAAGACAAGGTAGGCAACATGCCTAATTTAAGGAAAAGACAAGGTAGGCAATCATGCCTAATTTAAGGAAAACAAAAATTAAAATTGAAATTCCTCCAAATGAAATTCCTCCAAAAGCCCAAGTCTTCTCTTATTTGGCCCAATCCATTGCCCTTGATGACATTAATTAAGCCTTGGTCTTCATGTGGGCTTATCTTGGGCTCCAACAATTTAGAATCAGCCCAAGTATCTTGGATCAGGCCATTGAGTGCCTCTTTGAATCTCCTAGCCCTAGCCCTTGTTATTGGCCCCAACCGGAACATGCAATGGGTCCCTTGGTGTAGCTCCCTTATTCTCATCACCAGAGACCAGAGACCAGTATGAGAACCTTAAGCATAACATCTCCTCTCCTTACCATCGAGACCTCGTCGGAGGGCACCCGTCCCCCCGCTAACCGTTGTACGAAAAGTCTCCGACAAAATTTTTTGGATGACAACTATTAAAAAAATATTTTACTTTATTATTATCAATTAAAATTTTAAATTGATTTAATCTGACCTATTATTAATATTTAGATATTTTTGATTTAAAATTTATACAGATTTTTGTTTTCAGTTGTTGACATCCTTGCAAAAAAAAAAATACATTATAATAAATATTTTAATGGTATAAAAGTCAACTTATTTGAGAACCTTAAGCATAACATCTCCTCTCCTTACCATCGAGACCCAGTCGGAGGGCACCCGTACCCCCGCTAACCATTGTACGAAACCCAGTCGGAGGGCACCCGTACCCCCTCTAACCATTGTACGAAAAGTCTCTGACAAAATTTTTTGGATGACAACTATTAAAAAAATATTTTACTTATTATTATCAATTAAAATTTTAAATTGATTTAATCTGACCTATTATTAATATTTAGATATTTTTTGATTTAAAATTTATACAGATTTTTGTTTTCAGTTGTTGACATCCTTGCAAAAAAAAAAAATACATTATAATAAATATTTTTAATGGTATAAAAGTCAACTTATTTGAGAACCTTAAGCATAACATCTCCTCTCCTTACCATCGAGACCCAGTCGGAGGGCACCCGTACCCCCGCTAACCATTGTACGAAACCCAGTCGGAGGGCACCCGTACCCCCTCTAACCATTGTACGAAAAGTCTCTGACAAAATTTTTTGGATGACATCTATTAAAAAAATATTTTACTTATTATTATCAATTAAAATTTTAAATTGATTTAATCTGACCTATTATTAATATTTAGATATTTTTGATTTAAAATTTATACAGATTTTTGTTTTCAGTTGTTGACATCCTTGCAAAAAAAAAAAATACATTATAATAAATATTTTAATGGTATAAAAGTCAACTTATTTGTTATAAGATGTTAAAAAATATATATATTCTAAAATTATATTTAGACGTCAAAAGAAAAGAAAATCAAACATTTCATTCATACTTCAGGTTTAGATCCCTATTTGGTCTACATAAACTTTAGATCTATAAAGTCTTTATATTAAAAAACAAATGACCCTTCTATGGAACATAAATTGTATTTTTGAAAATAAAAATTTTTGGACCAAAATACAACAAACTTTCCTAACCAGAAAATGCACTTCTAAAATGTTATGCAAATGTGCAGGTATAAACAACCAAAGCTAGTTGCACAAATTAAAGGGTTAAGGCCACTATATTGTATTGTATTACCAGCATTGTATTATTTTAGTACATTTTAATTACCTCATACAGCAAACACCGTATTAGCTAATACATTATATTTTGTGGTATTAGATTATATTGTATTAGAAAAAACACCTTTTTTTTTCAATAAATTGGAATATTGTTGAAATATGTGATATGCTGTTAATATATATATATATATTATAATTTCTAAATTATATAGGAAATATTTATTTTATATATAAAAAATATTATTTATTAATTTGTTTTAATTAAACTAAACATTTATTGATTTTTTATATAAAAATATTTATTGATTTATTCATGGTAATGATATTTAAAATTAATTTTTAACTATTTTTAAAAAAAAATATTATATTTTTAATATATTTTTTTTTAATAAAGTCATAAGAATAACTTAATATGATATAATACAGTGCATCACCAAACACAAGTTCGTATTAATGATAATACAATACAATACAATACAATATAATTTAATACAATTTAATACAGTCCAATACAATCTAATACGGTGTGCCAAATGAGCCCTAAAAGGATAGAGACACTAGAGATAACAGTATTTCGGCCCAACACTTGTCTACTTCCACTCCATCAAGCTCCACAAGCTTGAGTCTCTTCACTGTCACGAATCTTTTAGTTAATATTTTTGGTTTGATTATTAACGTTTAATAAGTTGATTTTTGGTAACATTTTCATGTGTGCAAAAGAGGTGAATGAGAGGACCTCATATATCAGTCAAATCATCAAATACTAAGCATTCTTCAACACAATTAATCACTTGTGTCTTCTCAACAAAGGTTTATACATGTATAATAATGGTTATTCAGTGCTATGGAACTCCTACATGCCCCACAAGAGAAACAAAATATATGCTATGCTTAACTGTATAAGGATGCACGGCTGAAATCTCTGAAAACGAAAAGAGATAAGGTGCACGCAGGAGGAACATGATGAGAAGGCTGATCTTCAACAATGATATCCAGATCCTAGAAAACAAAGTGAAAAAGGAGATTTTGTTAGAACTAAAGTAGATGAAAAATTCTAAGTATTGAAATAAGCATATCACACATCGGCCGGTAATTGAGAGTATCTTTGATGAAAATAAACCTTAATCAGCAATTTAAAGGGGAGGGTGACCAGCAGAGTTCAGCTGGTAAGGCCTCTTGTTATTGTGGGAGACATCTTGACTTCAAATCTCACTCAAATCAAAGTTTGGGTAGGATATGATTTATATGTAACGTAATTAAAAAAACTAATTAGCAATTTAAAGGTACATATTGTTGAACACTCTCAACATGAGCAGAACTTGACACAAAAGGTGCAGGTACTGATACGAGTACTCCCAATCAATTATAACTACTATAACTAAAATATTTTATGTGCAAGAAGGTCCAAAACTCCCCCACATGGTAGACCAATTCCAGAAAATTTGCTACAAGATTTGTCATAATTCTTTTAAAAATTATGCAGATCAAATAAATTAACAGCCATTAAAATTATGATATTAAAAATGAATCTAGCTGGATAATCAGTTTTTTTGTTAAAATTCAGATTACTCTTTTTTGGTTCTGCAACAACTAGAACATGTTGATCCTACTTCGTGGCTGGAACAACAGAGTTTGGAAGAGATGATTACTAGTATAGGCGTATAGCACATACCTCAAAAAGGTGGTAATTTTGATGAATGAAATCTTTAAAACTCGTCAACATCATTCATGCATGCCTGCGTCTTTTGGTATTGTCCTCTGCAAAAAACTCCCAGCTGTTGTGATTAAGGGTGCTCATGTCATCAAGTTCTGCAATGGCTAGCAAGTATTGAGTGAGTTTCACAAGCTCCTGATCACTGTCTCGATTTGCATGAGCCTTCCTGAATGGCTTGATTGTCAAACCATTTTGTGGGTTCATTACAAAATTTCTTCGTAGATCATCAAACATTATGGTATTTTTGGAACTATAAAACTGCAAATACAACAAAACAAAAAAAATACATTAATGCTGACCACACAAAAATCACAAAACTTCCAATATATACAAAGCATCAAAAGCAAACCTTTTTCGTTCGTCAAAAAACTAATTTTGGTAGAATGCATAATGCATGGTACTTTCGAAGGATCAATAAAGACAAAGATGTCATAGAGGATCACAAACATTAGGTACTGTAAGGACAATCTTTTTTCTCTTATTATATTTTTTTTATTACAATAAATGTAAACCAAATCCCTCTCCACTCTAGTGTGAGTGGGACTTTTGAACTCAAGACAAGAGATTTTACCAGCTATGCTAATTAATACTCACAAGGTACTGTTAAAAACACTATTAAGGGTTTATGCCATCATATGCTACGCTAAGGAAATACTTAAAAATTAAAGTAAGTGATTAAATGTCCACATATTTCAAACTAACGTTTTAAAACACTAGTTGAAAAAGCAGAAAACAACATAAATATATAGAAATTACAATTTTGTACTGTGTACCTCAGGTAACTGAGCCCAAATCACACCAAGTGGTTTGCAATCAAAAATTCCGCGAGAGTCTGACTGAACCGTAATCATAGCTAAATGATCTAGAAGCGCTGTGATTTTGTAGTTTGGATTATTGAGTACCCCAAGCTCTCCCATCTTCAGCTCAACCCACTTCATGCTGGAGAAAGGAAAAATATATAAACTTCAGGAACAAGCTTTCTTACACTCAATTTCCAAAGACAAGGATTTTCACAAACTCAAAAAATGAACAAACTTTTGTATAGGTAGTAAGTAGTAACTTTAGTTTTAATGTAAACTAGGCTTTAACTCTAAAGAGAACTGTCAAATTTACAAAACCAATCCCTATCCAGAAAAGCAGAGAGATAAAACATGGCAGAGAAAGCATTTGTCTAAACAGATAGAGCTCTTTGACCAACATTAACTTTAAGAACTTGTGAGGAAAAGAGAGAGATTAGTGATTATATGACCTGGTTGCAGACCATATCATGATATCATACTCTGCATAGGCAGCGGTGAGAAACTCATGAAGATCTACAAGATATAACACCAGATGATGGTTAGCAGAACAACAAGCAATATAGGTACATAACCAACTACAAGCAAGATCTTACAAGGCCGCATAAGTTGAAGTGGATTCTCTGCAGTGGAACGGTGATCGAATAAAGTATAATCAATATCCAGAACAAGCAGTTTCTTTCCTTCGCGGCATGGAGTTCGAAGTTTAATCTACAATCATCTCACGTTAACGGAAAGAAATTGTCAAATAAAGTAATATACCATAAGGTGGCCTATATGTGCATATTACCATAAGATGTCCTATATGTGCATATGTTAACGCCACATAGAGAAAATCAAGCAATATCCATTTATATACACGCCTTTTAAGTTACCTACATAAAAAATTCATGCAAGATTAATGTAAGTTAATTAATTATAACAACTAATTTAATAGTTCAGAAGATGCTGGCAATGAAAAAATTTAACCTTTGTTTAGTAAGTTGTATCTATACCTAAGGGGGTATAAGTAGAACAGAAACAAAGGAAATGAAAATTTTAATACTCTCTATTACCTTCTCATTTCTGACCGGTCACCATAGTTAAATACACATGTTTATCCCTTTCCAAAATCTACACATCTCTTAAACCTAAATTTTAGGTGCAAATTCAAGAAAAAAATACTTTAGTTAATTGAAGACAAATACGTGATACCCTAATAAATAGTGAACTGGATCCAATGAGCATAGACAAGACAAATGAAGATTTGTACCATTAAATCAACAAAGGCCTATAACTACCCACACTATTAAGTATTAACAAATGAGTTCTCTTCCTATGCAACAAAATTAAATGCAAATAGAAACATAATTTGTAATAGGGTATAGACCATATTGAGAGGACACAATAGGTATGTATGTAACGGAAATTTTTTAATATAAATTTACTGAGATTGACCAGCGGTCCACGAAACCCATTAGCATGCATATAATGGAGCAACCTGTTGTGTTTTTTGGCTCATCAAAACCCAAGTCAAGGCTTATGAAGGAATCCTATTTGGATAAGGGGAAAATAAAATGTGCACATGATTTCCTATTGGGATTAGGAAATTATATTTTCTCAAGAATCCCAAATCAACTAGGATAAGGAAATAAGTTAGCTTTTCTTATTCTACGAGGATTTAGGAGTCCTATTCTAGCAATGTAACCCAAGTCCTATACCTATAAATAGGGCTGTTGGGAGCTTATTTTTTACATAGAAAAATCAGTAAGCATGCAAAGGGTAGAGAGCAAGAGCGATAGAGAGGTTCTAGCAAGGTTTTGGGGAATTAGCTAAGGGGTTTCAATAAGTTTCTTGTAACCAAGCATTTTTCTCCATAATGCTAGTGATTTCTCAAGAGAGATCACACGGGAACGTAGGCAAAGTTTGCTGAACCTTGGCAAATTCTTTGTGTTTGTGTGTGGTGTGTTTTCTTTATTGTTCATATTTTATTCCGCATATTTACATATCATTATCCTATAAGTTTATCACCGGAGTCTATCAAGAAAACAAGATCAATAAGGGAGTTTAAAATCAACACAACAAGCCCACTTCAACATCTCTCATAACGTGTTCTACGCTGTTGAAAGCTGGATCCACATGAGGTGTGTAATGCATAGCTAAAAAAAATGCTAGTCATTATCTGAATGACTAAACAAATACCGGCAAATGGACCGAACCCCCACCAATAACTAAGATTGCTCGGGGCTGGATAATCTATCAAATGCTTATTAAGTGTTGAGTATACATCAAAACTTAGGACAAAGCCCATAACAAAGCTAGAAGCTTAGAAAGTAAGACTTTTCCTCTATAACATCTTGAGCAGGCCTGAGCTAAGCAGAACAACTTGGTCATTCTGATTAATTTTGTGATTGAAAAAAATTAAAAGTTATTTCAAATCGATATAAATTCTAATGTTTGCAAACCCAAAACCTTGATAGTTCTTGTTTGGATCTCATATTATAGAAAGTAGTTAATTATCAAGCCAGTAATGAGCGTCTTAGTGTCTAGATCTAGATAACTTTTTTGCAGTAGGCAGTTCTTTGAAGTTGTTTCCTAACAAGAGAAGTTAGCTGTTTACTAAGCCACATAAATATCACCCTCACAAGGTGTATTACATCCAAGTTGATCAGAAAATTAATTTCAAGTTCCAATTGTAGAATGAATTAAAAATACAGGACAGCATGAAAGAAGCTAGACTCTAGAGTTTCTTCACATTTGAAAGAATCATGGCGGTAGTAGGCAACATAGTGGGAAATAATGGTTATATTTGGTAGCTGGGGAAATAGCCATGCGACAATGATGCAAGTAATGGGCTGTTGTCCAACCTTAAGTATAAGATACGTATAATTAGTAATTAAGGTAGTGACAGATATGCAGCCAGTTTCACCAATTCTGGGAGGGTTATCATGTAAGATTTAATTATATTGCTTTGACAATTGAATCCTAGAAGCAATTTTCCAATGACTAAAAGCAAACATGTATAATCAATATTTGCACTCTTATCGGTGGTCGAGGTAAAACGCCAGTTGTATTATGAATACACTGAAGAGAAGAATCAAAGTGACAAGTTTCTACACAAACAATATTAAAAGTGTATAGATCAAATCACAGTTACATTATTAATCAATCACATTAAACTTTTATGGTTCATATGGATGGAGAGTGACAAGCTATCAACAATTCCCCACTGCAAATAAGAAAAAAATTGGAAAGAGAGAAGAAAAAAGGTTGTATAAATGAAAACAATAAAAGTTATACAGTTTCCCATGAACAGAAAGAAACATAATGGTCCAAACTGCAATGAAATAAATTCATAAAATATTATAACTTCATAAAATATAACCTTATAGCATATCTGAATCTGCATCCATTATAATGCCCTTAAAAAAAATATTTCATCACATTCTTCCTAATAAATAAAAGACGAGAAAACCAACCTTATATTGATTGGCACGTCTCCTCAGTTTCAGCTTATTGACCTCTTTATCCTTAATGTCAACAGATTCTTCTTGCCCAAGTTCAAAATCATCAATAATTTCTGGAGACTCCACTGGATCCACAATTATATCATCTTCAACAGTACTGCAAAGTCAGTTGAATTCATACTATTACCAAACCCTGAATTCAGAAATAATGTTAGACAGGCCACATGCCATCACTGAACGGAACTCCTTTAAAATGACTAAATGAGATGACTTATCTCACCCAATTATAATATTACATATTTGTAATTTAAATGTAACCCTTTATAAATCACAAGTACATAATACATAGCGTATCATTTCTACTCTCCTAACATGCATAAGCAAGTTATATACCAGGAAACATATGACTTATAACCTCAATTCAGTTAATATCAATTCCATGAAGACATTTATCCTTCCCAAATACAATGATTGTATACAAATCTCCTTTTTGTGGTCAACACTAATGCCGGGTATAAATCTCTAGCCAAACAAGGTAGAAATTTTTTTCTCTCCAATAAAGTCATGCACAATCATATATAAAATTAATCTCTAAAAAAGTTTTAGATTTATAATTAAAATAATCAATGCTGCTCTATTAAGTAGGCAGCTTAGCTTGAATGTAAAAGAGATATATATTTTCCCAACCAAACCGGTTTATCCCCAAAGTCAGCTTCTTCTTTCACTTGCATATATATTAAACTGCTCTAATAAAAATGAACTTAATCAAGGCATGATGATAGTGCCGGAATGCTAGCAAAAGTTGTGACGCCAGAAAACATGAATTTTAATTATTTTGTTTCCCCTAAGATTTTCACTTCATCCCAACAAACAGCCTTAAAATCACTCCTTCCGAATAACTTTACATCCTAAATGTTTAAATTAATAAAAACCCAATTATCATACACTTTCTATGCGCCAGTTCCTCAAATTAAAAGCATCGTCGTCATCGTTGTCAATGTCAATAAAAACATAAACTACGTTAACAAATTAAAGTCTTGGAGAAACTAAAAACCCATTTCAAATACACTATCAGAGAGCATTTCAAAGAAAGCCAACGATAAAAAAAAAAAAAACTAGAGTGCCTCGTCTGAAATTCCAAATTCACCAACCTAAACACACTATCAGAGTCAAATTCCCCAAACAACAAAAATTAAAATATAAACAGAGAGAAAGAGAAAGTAAGACAAACCCAATCATGGTCATTTTGAGAGAGGACTTGAGAGGGAGTGTGGAGAGCAAGACAGAGTCGTCGGCGAGTTTGTTGCCGATTTTGGGGTAGAGAAGCTTCTGTCTTTTGGGCAAAACGCTGGTGACTTCGCAGATCCTGCGCTTCAATTCGGATACTGAATCGTCACCGCAGACTCGGACCGTGTACTCTTTCCCACTCCACTTGACTGTCAGCGTCAGCTCTTCTTCTGATAAAGACGCCGGAGTTGAAGAAGAAGCCATTTTTCAGAAAAGTGAATCGATTACTTGTGTTCAAGTGTCAAGTGAGTAAACGTGTCTGCTTCGATTTTATTTCTTTAGGAAAAATTGCACAAACTTCCCATGCACTTAGGTAATATTACACGCAAAGATTGAGCTAACTTTTGATTACCAATTGTTGTAATGTAATGCTAAACATCTCACCTAAAATCTCACATTTTTCATCCCACTACATGTGGCATGTGAGATGTCAAATGGTGAGTGGATACATGAGGTAGGTGAGATAAATCATCATTAACGTGTATCCACTCACAATTTGACACCTCACATGCCACATGTAGCGTGATGAAAAATGTGGAATTTTATGTGGGATGTTTACTATTATTGTTGTAAAAATATCTTTTACACGGCAATTAGTATTTAAAACTATAGGAAATTATGAAACACCCTGATATTTCTAAAATTATCACATAGAAAATTGGATAGAATTGGCTGTTGATGATTTTTTTTTTTTTTTTTTTTTTTTTTTTTTTTTTTTAAGTATTACATTAGTATATAAATTCAGGGTTTTTTGGGAGAGGGAGAGGGAGAGGGAAAGGACTCGAACTCATAACCTTGTGGTGGGTCTGTAAGGTGTTTTACCCCCGAACTAACCTTATCTCGCCAATTATTAAATAGCTATAAGTTACATTTTAAAGTTAATATCTATTTTATTTATTTATACAACTCCTTTGCTTTTTGGAATGTTGAGGCAACATTAGAAGAACTCCCATCTACGACTACATAACTTGATTCGACAACAAGAACACAACCCGGTTCCATTTACACATCATCACTAGATTTGTTTTTGTTTAACCTATAGGCTCCGTTTGGTGCACAAGATTGGATTGGACAATTTTATAGGATTCGTTTGGACTGGATTGGATATGATTAAGGAAATTTTGTGATAAACTCTTAATTTGAGAGTACAAATTGAGTATGATTAATTCCATGAAACTGGAAGATTAAAGTGGATTCAAATTCTCCTCTGTGAGAGCTTCGAAATAGTATACTCAAATTCACAAAATGATTAATGGGTGAATGAGAAATTGAGTCTCAAGGTGAGCCCAAAATGTGGGGGAAAATGGCACATCCCACATTGGCTAGGGAAGAAGCTTATATGTAGTATATAAGTAAATGTGTGATAGTAGCTATTAACGTGTGTACGTGTGTGTGTGTGTGTGTGTATATAAGTAAATGTGTGATAGTAGCTATTAACGTGTGTACGTGTGTGTGTGTGTGTGTGTGTGTGTGTGTGTGTGTGTGTGTGTGTGTGTGTTTGGGGGGGTGCAAATCATGGACCTCGAACCTTCAAATGCACAACTCGTGTGTGGGCGCAACCTGTGTACACGAATGTCGCTCCGATTGGACCGTGAGAGTGCAGTTGACTTTTTGCCACTTCCCTAAGTCAACATTTTTGTTTTTGTAAAGAATAAGGAAAGCTTTAATTGGTTGGATTTTGATTTCTTACTTGATCACTAAGAATACATAATCGGTTTTTGATTAGAAGTAAATCTCTTTAAAGATTATTATCTAATTAAATTATTTCCTTATTAAATCAAAAACGTATTCACCAAGATATTTCCGAATTATTTCCTAAACCCTAGTGTTTCGGTTTTGGTTATAAAAACCCTAGTATTCTTTCATAAAATTCATTCCAGAATACACATTGTTTTGAGCAACCAATTCTCTCTTCTTCCTTTCTATTCTTGGTGAGTTCGAATACGATTTGAGTTCATTGAGAGTGGTTCGTGCTTTGCACTTCCACTATGTAATCATTGTATCATGAAAGACAATCGCTAAACACATACAATGTTATACAGCGAATTTGTCTTAAGGAAACCGTTAGAAACACGGGTCTTGATTTTCCTAACCGGTTTTCTAACGTGTTGGTTTGTGTTGTTTCTGTTTTTTTGTTTTCTACAAGTTCAAACTGGATTGTTGATTTACTAATAACAATCTTAAGACAAATTCTTAACCTATTCTTTTTAAACGATTTTCTTCTACTTCAAACTTTCTGGTAATTGGACCTTAAAATGGATTTGTTTAACACACTGTGTTTATTCAAACCTCACGTTTTAAATCGGTTTTTTACAGTGGAAATTGGGTCTATTTTTAGACACTAATTTAGAAATCTATTCTAATTTCGCTTGGACAATCGAGTATATATCATACATTGATTGTGATTTCTTTCTGAAATCTAGAATCCAATTGATTTGTTGTGATTTCTTTTTTGGGATCTTGAATCTGTTTTGATTCAGTATGATTTCTTTTATGAAATCTGGAATCTAGTTTGATTCAGTGCGATATCTATCACTTGATATTAGAGCTATTATTTTTGTCATTCTAAAAACAATTTTGTTCTTGTTTCAGATACTATGGCAGACAAATCCAACGTGAACACGAGTGTTCCACTAGAGGCTCCGAATGCAAATCCAACTGTGGGATTAGATGCTTCGGTTGTGAGCCATTTTCTTGTGGGCGATGTGCCTATTATGGTGCCAAGCATGGCTACAATGACTCCGGCTAGCAGTTCCTTAGTGAGAAACATTCCTGATCCGATGATGAGCCAATATATGAGTCAAGGGAATGTTCCGATGGCAAATCCCTACATGAATTCAGTACCATTGCTGATGAATCATATGGAGAAGCCTGAAAAGTTCAGTGGATCGAATTTTAAGCGGTGGCAGCAAAAGATGCTGTTTTATCTGACCACACTAAACCTTGGTAGATTCTTGACTAAAGATGCTCCTAAACCTAATTGTGGTGAAGAGCGAGATGTTCAAGTATGGAATGCTATTGATGCATAGAACCACTCAGATTTCCTGTGTCGTAATTACATACTGAACGGACTGTCAGATTCGCTATATAGTGTCTATTCTTCAAAGAAAACAGCCAAAGAACTGTGGGAGTCATCAGATCAAAAATACAAAACTGAGGACGCTGCTTCCAAAAAGTTTATTGTGGGTCGGTTTCTTGATTGCAAGATGGGGGACTCCAAGACAGTTATGAGTCAAGTCCAAGAGCTACAGGTGATTCTGCATGATATACATGTCGAAAGGATGGTCTTGAGTGAAACCTTCCAAGTGGCTGCAATCATTGAGAAGCTTCCTTCTTCATGGAAGGATTTCAAGAACTATCTCAAACATAAGCGAAAGAAGATGAATATCGAGGATTTGATTCTCAAGCTTCGTATTGAAGAAGATCACAGAAAGTATGACAAGAAAAATGTCAATTTGCCTGAAGCAAAGATCAATGTAGTTGAGCATGGACAAAGTTCTAAACCAAATAAGAACAAGCCTGGGAAAGGATCCAAATTGGGTCCAAAGGGAGGAGTCTCTAAGAAGCCAAAATTCCAAGGGAAGTACTTCAAATGTGACAAGTTGGGTCACAAATCTTCTGAGTATAGGTTGCCAAAGAAGAAGAAGAACCATGAGGCAAACGTGGTTGCTGGGATCTCCAAAGAAGTATCCGAGATCAATCTCTCTACAGTTTTGACAGAAGCAAACCTGGTCGGGTCAAATCCAAGGGAGTGGTGGTTGGATACTAGAGACACTCGGCATATATGCTCTAATAGGGAGATGTTCAATTCGTTTGAAGAAGAGGCGAATGGGGAGAAGCTGTATATGGGCAACTCAGCCACATCTAATGTCAAGGGACTTTGTCAAGTTGTTCTCAAGATGACCTCTGGTATAACCCTGAGCTTGAACAACGTGCTGTATGTACCTGAAATTCGCAAGAACTTAGTGTCAGGTTCGTTGCTAAATTAGCATAGGATCAAGATGGTGTTTGAATCAAATAAAGTAGTTTTGACTAAGCAGGGTACTTATGTGGGAAGGGGATATGTAACTGAAGGGCTTTTTAAGCTTAATGTATCTGTTGTTAAATAAACTATCAATAAAGATAATGCTTTAGTTTATTTGCTTGAGTCTTCCAATTTATGGCATGGTAGACTAGGACACGTTAATTATGATACTTTGCGTAGACTAATTAACTTGAATCATATTCCCATATTTAATATTGATCCCAAACATAAGTGTGAAGTTTGCATTGAAGCAAAACTAACAAGGTCATCATTTCAAACTATTGAAAGAAAATCTGAACCTCTTGATTTAATTCACACAGACATATGTGACTTAAAGTTTGTTCAAACAAGAGGTAACAACAAATTTTTCATCACGTTTATAGATGATAGCACCAAATACTGCTATATATATTTGTTGAAAAACAAGGATGAAGCTATAGAGAAGTTTAGTCTTAATAAAACTGAAGTTGAGAATCAACTCAACAAGAAAATCAAGGTACTGAGAAGTGACCAAGGTGGTGAGTATATAGCACCGTTTAGTGAATTCTATGCATAACACAGAATCATACACCAAACCACTGCATCATATTCACCTCAGCAAAACGGTATTGCAGAACGTAAAAATTGTACCTTGAAAGAGATGATGAATGCAATGCTGATAAGTTCTGAATTGCCTCAAAACGTGTGGGGTGACGCTATATTGTCTAGCAATTAACTTTTAAACAAGGTACCTCAAAAGAAAGAAGACAAGACTCCATATGAACTAAGGAAATGAAGAAAGCCTTCCTATAAATTCTTACGAATGTGGGGGGTGTCTTGCCAAAGTGGCCGTACCTATACCTAAGAAGGTGAAAATAGGTCTGAAAACTGTTGACTGCATTTTCATTGGATATGCACAAAACAGTAGTGCTCATCGATTCTTGGTCTATAAATCTGACATACCAGATATGAAATTCCCTTTAAAGTAATAGTATTTTATACCTACAGGGGGGGGGGATGAATAGGTATAGTCCCAAATTCTTCCAATATTCAAAAATACGGAATATAAGAATGAAATGAATACTTGAAATGATATAGCAATTGTATAGAAAGAATCAATACATGTGAATCATCAATATACAAGAGAATCAATATACAAGAGAATCAATACAAGTGAATATATGGAAGATAAAAAAATATAAAGCGAAAATGAGACACAAGTTATTTTAACGTGGTAAAACCTTAAAGAGGAAACTTTCACGGGTTGAATCCACAACCACCGGCAAAGCAAATCCACTATACGAAAAGGACTTACACACTCAAAGTTATCAACACTATGATATCCACTTTAAGCTATCAAATCCTAATCAACCCTCGGGCTAGTGATTCACAAAGCCTACTCTCTATCCAAAATGTGTCATACACCTCTAAAGAGCAACTCCCTATCCAAGGCTCTCAAGCCTCTAGGAAGATTTCCTTGCTTAGCAATCTAGATCACTTGGATCCTAGTCAAGCTATTCAAGCTCAACCATAAGGAGTACACAACTCCTTGCTAAGACGTTCACTTAGTTATTCGGATCCCCTTAATCCTAACTAAGGCTTCTTGCTTGACTATCCGGAATCCTTTCCTAGCCAAGTCTTCTTGCTCAAGACAAAGCTTCACTCACTTTGCAAGAGACTTCAACCAATTACAAGGCAATGATGTAGGTGATGCAAGTGATGCAAATCACAAACAAATAAAGCTAGATGATCAATCAAGCTCTATGAACATGCTTAACGAAATTCTAGAATATGCTTTCAACACACAATCCCAAAATCTATCTAGAAATGAAAGCATGTGAATCAACCAAGAACTAAATGATAGAATATCACAATCAAAGTATTATAGCTCTTAGAACATGAAACTAAACCTAGAAATCAACAATTAAGCACAAGATCACAAAGTATTTCTAGAATCAAGTTCATGTCATTCAAGTTTATCAAAAGTATGTTTATATGAACTCTCAAAAGATAAACTCAAAATCAATCAATCAATCATATAACCCTAGCATGTGAGTTAACATCATTCATATTATCTTTCATCAATCAAATAAGAATATTAAAGAGATGATCAACAATGAAAGTAAGAAGAAGATGACTCACTTACAAACTCAAATCTCGAACTGAGATTGATGCACTGCAGAAAATTAGGAACTCAAATGGCTGTGAAAATGCTTGGGATTTGTAGCTCTCTTCAAGACCAACAGTTTTGGTTTTTGGATCACTCAATTTAGAGTTCGTATGAAGAAGTTATGATCGAAATAAGAAAATCAAAATCATGAAGAAATCTGCAGAATTTCGTTTTTGTATTCTTCAAGTTCATAAAAAATATGGAGGGAAGGAGGAATACTTAAAAAGCTTTCAAGGAGGAAAGAATCGAGCCAATCGAAAGGGAACACATCACCTAACCCCATGTGGGGTGTGTGTGGCCCATGGAACCAGAGGGCTGCTCTGGCCGTGGGTCACACGGCCTCCCCACGGGGTGGCCAAGGAATGGCCTTTGGCCATGCAAACCTCTCTCGCGCATCTCCCACGTTCTTCGACCGTATTCGGGCCTCCGAACTTCGAATTCGAATCCGTTTTCAGATTACGAACCGTGACACCCTCACGTACAACGAAGACTATGAAACTTTGACAAATTGTTGAGAATTCATCTCGGAAAAACGATGACAAACACAACTTAACGAATGAGAACGAAAAGTAACGTAGCTATATCGTTTGGACTCGAAACTTAACATATGAGTAACCGAAATGACCGGGACTCAATAAGTAATCAAATAAGATCAAGTATAAGTCCAAAACACAAGAAACAAAAACATACAAATGCAAGTTCACATATGAATGTCATTTCCTAGACATAGTCTTAGAACATGCAACTCTAAAATGTATGAGCATTTGAGTTCAATGCATGAGCATACAAAAACATGTGAATGTGTTATATAAATGATGCACAATGATGCACGGAAACTTATGAATGATTTGTGTGTGTGCCTTAACGCCTTGCAAGAGAAAGAAGAATATTTATACCTTAGCATCCAAATATGCGATGTTCCCCTTGAAGACGAGATTTGCACGAGATGTTGCTTCTTCAACTTTGAGGCTTCTTTCTTCTAAGAATCACCTAAGAAACAACTAATACAAATAAAGAGAGTTTTGCAATGGAATCAAGCCAACACAAATAAAGGATCTTACAATCTCCCCCTTTGGCTATTCCATGGCAAAACCTCATCTTCACCATACATTGATCACTCAAATAAACTCAATGTTGATAGCATTCTCTTATCCTCACATTACAAAGAGATCCCTAGACTAAAAGATCTTCAAGTCTTCTTGAGTCTTCAAGAATCCCTTCTTTGAACTTCAAATTACCTATGAGAAAAGAAACAACCAACAAGAGAACTTCTTCCAAAGAAGAATGGTGAGAAATCATCACATAAGCAAAATAAAACTTCCCTTATCTTTAACAAATAATGTATTATCTCAAGTGAATAAATGTTATCACCTTAAAAGCTCTCCCTTAAAAATCTTAACACAAATAAGACAAGAATTCTTTTCTCCCCCTTAAGACAAAGTCTCCAATAAGCACAAAGGAGAGGTATACAAATCTCCTCTATGTCAAACATGGATTCCCCCACATTAAACAAGGTGAGGTATACAATTTCTCCCCCTTTTTGTCAAGGAATAGACAAAGGGCATAAGAGATAAAAAACGATATATTAAACAAACAAATCGAATAGAAAGCGTAGTAGAATAAACTAAAGCACCCCCTTAACATATGCTCCACATATTATAACCAAGTAGATTTGTTCACAAGGGACTCATACATTCACACATTCAAGCAATAAGAGAAAAATATTTCACCACTTCTTAAGTCCAAGAGAGAATCATAGATTTTCATTAATCTCTCAACAATATTCTCACGTTGTTAATGAATCAAGCACACAAGCAAAATATGTGTGTGTGTGAATGCTTCTCACATATATAAAAGGGGTAATTGTGATATTGGCTATCACTTAAGTGACACTCGAAATAGAACGAGGTCAGAGAGTAGCACAATAGTAAGTAAAGTTCGTTCCCACAGGGATCAAGTGACCGATTACCAAAATTGACTAGTCTATTTGCTATTCAAACAATCGAAAAGGTTGGTATTCCAATTAAGCAAATTAAACTAAACTAAAATAAAGCTAAATGCTATTGCGAAAGAGAAATAACACGAAAATAAACACAAGTGTAATAATGGAGGGAAATATGCTAATGTCGATTTGACTACACCCCACCCTATGTCGATTTCCGTTCTAGACTCAATTATTCACCCAAAACATGCTCATGTAATTCATAGATTCATGTACCCAAATGTTAACCCACAATCTTGGTCGAGTAGAATAGATCGCACCAAAATCATACCCAAGCCTATCTCTCGATTACTCGGAATATATGAATGAGTTCATTAAGAACCTTGGCACACTAAGGAATCCTATACGCTAGCCTAAGTAGGTCTACTTTTCTAGACATGTATAGAGGGCATTTTATCGAGCACGTGGTGTGCGTCTCCGGTCAGTATATAACACACCACAAAAATTCATTTAAAAGGAGATCAATCAATTGAAAGCTTTAAGCACACAAAAATACCCATACAAACCACACTTGCACAAAATGAATAAACAAAGGTTAATACATATAAATATTCATGGGTGGGGTTCATCAAATCCTAACAATGAAAGTTTAGCTCATATTACAACTAATAGCCATACAACAAATAATCTCAAATAAATACATGGCTATAACAAAGGATAAAAGAGAAAAAGTTAGAGAAAACTATATGGAGAGCTTCCTCTTCTTCCTTTTGCTCCTCTCCCTTTTCAAGCTCCTTCAATTTTCTTTCTCCTAAGAACAAGAAAAGATCATAGATTAGTGTCAAGTGTCTCTTGGATTGTGTAGGAATTTGGAATTTAGGAAAGATGGAGTCTTAGTGAGTAGAAGAGTTCCCTTTCTTTGGAGAGTGATTTTCGTTTCTTTTTGTGTCTCCTCTCATTTTTTGATAAGAAGAAGAGATGTATATATATGGGTCCAAAATAGGGCAAGAATTTCGTCCAAAATGACCAAGAGACGGATTGATGCGGTCTGGACTTTTCACGGTTCGCGGAAGCGACAACTGAACCACGGCAAGTTTGGAAGGTTTCTGTCGTGAGGGCGCCGCGGTTGGACGACCGCGGCACTTCAACCGCGGCAAATTACTGTTGCGAGAGTGCCGCTTGCATGCCACGATGGGAAAAATGGAGGTGGCAACCATGGATGGAAGGTTTGGAGGAGATGGAAAAGTGCGCATGAAGGCGTGAAAAGGGTGCTAAATGGATCGGGGGGGCCCAAGCCGTCGATTTGGGCGGACGGCCACTGAAAAACTCATCGAAAAACGGCTGGATGAGGCCGGGTCAGAAGTCGGGTCATGACTGGGTCGGGTCGGGTCGGGTCTACCTGCACGGGTCTGCAACCGGGTCACTAGGTGTAGAAGACGACATGACGTCACGTTGATGCGAGCAGCCCCTAAACGACGCCGTTTCGATGCTGACGTGGCGCTAACGCTGTGTTTTGCACGGTAAATTACAGAATGCTCCCTTCAACTTCTCTCTAATCACAGAATCTTCAAATGTTCACTTTAACCCCTGATTCTCCAAAAATGACACCAATGCCCCTGAACTCCATAAATACCTGAAACACTTATTTTATCATATTAAATACTCAGTTTTACCCAAGAAACAAACTCAAAATGATATGGAAATTGAGCTACACTTTGTGTATAAATGAAGCAATCAAATACCCCCAAACCTATCTTTTGGTCGTCCTCGAGCAAAAACAAAACAAACAAACAAAAAAAAAAGGAAAACAAAAGAAAGCAAAAACAAAAAAGAAATAAACCGCACAAGATAAGTCTTTTAAACCCCTAGGCGATCCCTAGTAGGATGAGTGAAGTCTCGTGAGGGTTTACAGTACGACACCCATAAACGTCTTTCCTGCTGAGCCAACTATAGACAGAGATGCAATGATGGGCGAACCGAATTGAGACACATTCATGATAAAACCCCTAAGAACAAGCTTGGGAAGTGCAAGTTAAGGTGCTACAACAAGAGAGATTGCAATTCCATACTTCTTAGTGAACAAAGCTTCAAAAAGTATCGAACACAAGAGTCTCATGATAGCATTTCGCCTCGACTCTATAACTCTCCGAATCTCTCTCATTTTACCACTCAGAACCTAGGCTCACTCAACAAACATATGCGATTGGAAATTAAGCACAAGAATTTTCAAATTTTACACGCATATGACAAATTTTGAAAAACCGCTAATGTTTAAATACAAATGGGCCACAAGAACAGATTTGAACATTAAGAACAAGAGCAAAACATCATTTGAAACCTTCATCAACAAGCTAAAACTCCTCCTAAAGATCAATTAAGACTTCTCTAAAGTTCAAGTGGGGATATGGTGAATTGGTGGTGGAGAGGCTAGGTGGGTACGAGATTATTGGCTAGCTATTGATTATGCTTTAAACTTTTATTTTGGTGCTCATCACAAATCAAGCGTCTAGGCATGAATTATTTAATCAATCAACTTGTGCTAAACTTTAAGTTGCTTTATTTTTCTGCAACTTTTACACATTAGAGCATATAAGGCTTTTTTTTTTTTTTTTTTGAAAAGCAAGATAGCCTTAATCCTTGCACAACTTACACTTTTAGCCTAAGTACATGCTAATTTTACACTTTTGATTTTTCTTGAGTCTTCAATTTGATACGATAACAAGCCATAACCGTAGCACATGGGATGGTTTAGTGTTTATGTAAGATGTGGTGATGTGTATGACATGGGAGGATATAGTGATGGGGTTTAGTGTGTAGGTCAATATAGATAGGACATTTAAGCATACACACAAGGCATGGGACATGTTTGGGATATTTGTAGTGACTAAACACACATAGCCTACGTCATCTCTATAGATACGAGTTAATCAAGCAAACAAAGGCAAAACAAAGATGAAGCTCTTTAAATGATGTTCTTTAAAGTCCAAAGTACGGAGTGAGGTCCTTTTATTTATGCTTAAATATTTACAAGAAGAGTGTTTAGGATGAAACAATGAAATACACCACACTCATAAGGACGCTATTTAGGCTCTGGCCTCACGCGGGTAGTCTCCACTAATGATCTAGACATCTTAAGCGCGATATACAATTACTTAGACACTTTCGAGTCTGGTAGGGTGCGTGCAAGCAATGTGGTGTAGCTTTAACTAGCACCACCTTTGCCTAGACTCAGGGGCTCAACACATGCAATAATTGCCTCAAAAGGAACAACCCAAAAGCATCTCATTAAGCAAGCTAATGCTCCAAAATTTTGGCTCGAAGCAAGAGAATGAACAAAACACACAATCATACAAAAATTGAAAAAAAAATATTCACAAAAACAAGCACAAACAAAACAATCATGCAAAAAATGGTCAAAAAATGGCCGCACCCCCAAACCTAAACGAAACATTGTCCCTAATGTTTGCACAAAAGTGGATTGGACAATATAAGTTTAGAAGCGGGAGGGATGCCAAACGCAACCCTATACAAGCACCCCGCAAACCTAAAAACTAGGCACAATACAACGCCACACACTTAATCTAACCAAGGAAAATAAGACAAAATTAAAATAAAACAAAAATAGCTTAAAATAATGCACAAAGAAGATTTTCAACACTATGCACATGTGCTAGGAATGTTATCAACTAAGGGAGGCTTTACCAAGTTAGGAAATTCACCACTTTTTACAACCCAAACAAGTGTAGATGACTTCACCATCCTATCCTTGCTTATGTTTTTTGCTTGGTCAAGTCGGTCTTTCCTCACCCAAATTTTCCTAATTCTAGGTGGACTTCTGATCAAACCAAAATTGGTATGAGTTTGGCCCTCATTTCCCTTTCTTTTCGCTTGGTTCTTTGGCATTTCCGTGTGTTTAAAGTTGTTAAAATGAGTGTTTCAGGTTTTATCAGGTTTCGAGAGCAATGGAGATGAAGTGGAGGACTTGTGTGAAAAATGCCTCACAAATGGGAAGAAATAGGGCATTTTCGCCACTTAGACATGAGGAGGTCGCTTGATCAGGCCAAAATTGGTATGATTTTGGCCCTCATTTCCGTTTCTTTTTGCTTGATTCTCGGGCATTCCCCCGTGTTTAATGTTGTTAAATTGAGTGTTTCAGGTTTTATTAGGTTTCAGAAGCAATTGAGATGAAGGTGGAGGACTTGTGCGAAAATGTCTCACAAATGGGAAGAAACAGGGCATTTTCGCCACTTGGACATAAGAGGGCGCCACTTGAGCGCCATGGCGACAGAGGATTCTCCAAAGGCATCAGAAGGTCGCCACTTGGGCGCCACTTGAGCGCCATGGCGACAGAAAGTCACAAAAACAATCAGGTGGGGTCGCCATGGCGACCTCCCTTGCAAGTGGTAACCTAGTGCACTCAAGGCATGGTCACCACTTAGGGTCGCCATGGCGACCTTGATGGTGCAAATGGCGACCTCTTCACTTTTCCAGGGTCGCCACTTATGGTCGCCATGGCGACCTAGAGGTTACAAGTGGCGACCTCTACACATTTTGGTCATGGTCGCCACTTGACAAATAGCGAGAAAGATGGTTTTCGAAGCGACCTTTTCATCTAACCGTTTTACGCTCCAGGGTCGCCATAGCGACCAAATAGCGACCAAGGCTCCACATCAGCGAATCAAGCAGTTACCAGTACATGTCCATGAGTGAGTATATATATGAAGCGTCTCTCCATCTTCAAGGCATCGAAAATCAGAGCAAAAATTCAGAGAACACTCATTTCAGATCTAGATCATCATCCATGGAACATAATTCATCCTCCTCCATTTCTCTCCTTGAACTCATCTAATCCATCCAACCCTCAACACAAAACCTTGATTACTTCACTACATCATTCCTCATCCCACCATTTCTCCACCAAAATCCTTAGTAACTTTCCACCAAAACACCCACATTCCAAGACATTTCCTCAACCTCCATTCCTTGCATCTAGGAGCATAGAGGAGAAGAAGGATCAAGCTTAAAGAAGGTGACCCAAGGGTTATTTCCTTATCATTTACTTCTTTTCATTCATTGCAAATATGTGTAACTAAACCCCTAATCTAGGGGATAGATTTGAGGATCAATTGGTTGTGGGTTTAGCTTAGCTTGTAATGAATCTCTTATGTGTTCTATTCATCCAAATTAATTAGATTCCATTCATTATAATTGACTTGTATATCACTTGTTGATTGCTATCTTGAGTGGAATAATTTGTTATATATTCACATGTGGATTGACAATCTTTGTGTGATTAAGAACCCATTGGATAGGATAGATTAGTGGTGGGTATACCAACCCCACTAATCTAAGCCTCTAAGTGGTTAACATAATGAGATTGGTACATTAATGATGCTAGTTAGCTTACCCATATCCAAGTGTTAATCGATCTATTCCCTAGCTCTCTCATTAATTGATTTCTATCACAATTCTTATCAAGGTGTTGAGTATTCTATTTTTCATAACATATTTTGTGTATTTTCATTTGAGTAGTTAGCATTTGTGGTTTTAAAAACCACACATCTATCAAACAATATGATTTATTTTATTGCTCTAAGATTAGTCAATTTATATAATTAACACTTCATTCCCTGTGGAACGAACTTGCTCACTATTTTGCTATCAAATCACATTTTAAAAGGATTTAAGTGGCCTTAAAAGAGTTTTCAAGAATCAATCATAATCTCTATTATTACTATTTTGTTGAGTACACAAACGATCTCATCATCGTTACATGGGCGCCATGGCGACAGAGGATTCTCCAAGCCATCAGAAGATCGCCATTTGGGTGCCACTTGGTCGCCATGGCGACAAAAGGACTTCAAATGAATCAGGTGGGTCGCCACTTGGGGTCGCCATGGCGACCACCCTTTGCAAGTAGCGACCTCTTTCAATCAAGGCAAGGTCGCCACTAATGGTCGCCATGGCGACCTTGATGCTGCAAGTGGCGACCCCTTCACACTTTGCAGGGTCGCCACTTATGGTCATCATGGCGACCTCGAGATGCAAGTGGCGACCTCTACACAAATTGCTCATGGTCGCCACTTGCTAGATGGCGAGAAAGATGATTTTCATGGCGACCTTCTCATCTAACCGTTTTACGCACCAAGATCGCCATAGCGACCAAATAGCGAACTTAGCGCCACATCAGCGAATCAAGCAGTTATCAGTACATGTCCAAGAGTGTGTATAAATAGAATGACTTCTCATCTTCAAAGGGATCGATCATCTGAGAAAAAAAGACCAGAAAATACATCTTGAGATCTTGCTCTTCATCCATGGCACATCATTCATCATCCTCCATTTCTCTCCTTGAACTCATCTAATCCATCCAAACCTCAACACAAAGCCTTGATTCCTTCCCTACATCATTCCTTATCCCACCATTTCTCCACCAAAATCCTTAGTCACTTTCCACCAAAACACCCACATTCCAAGACATATCCTCTACTTCCATTCTTTGCATCTGGGAGCATAGAGGAGAAGAATGATCAAGCTTAAAGAAGGTGACTCAAGGGTTATTTCCTTACCATTTACTTCTTTTCATTTATTGCAAATATGTGTAACTAAACCCCTAATCTAGGGGATAGATTTGAGGATCAATTGGTTGTGGGTTTAGCTTAGCTTGTAATGAATCTCTTATGCGTTCTATTCATTCAAATTAATTATATTTCATTCATTATAATTGACTTGTATATCACTTGTTAATTGCAATCTTGAGTGGAGTAATTTGTTATATATTCATATGAGGTTTGACACTCCTTGTGTGATTGAGAACCCATTGGATAGGATAGATTAGTGGTGGGTAGATCAACCCCACTAATCTAAGCCTCTAAGTGGTTAACATAATGAGATTGGCACATTAAAGTAGCTAGTTAGCTTACCCACATTCAATTGTCAATCGATCTATTCCTTAGCTATCTCTTTAATTGATTTTATCACTATTCTTATCAAGGTGTTGAGTATTCTATTTTTCATAACATTTTTTTGTATTTTCATTTTAGTAGTTAGCATTGGTGGTTTTAGAAACCACACATCTATCAACACTATGATTTATTTTATTGTTCAAAGATTAGTCAATTTATCTAATTAACACTCCATTCCCTGTGGAACGAACTTGCTCACTATTTTGCTATCAAATCACATTTTAAAAAGGATTAAATGGCTTAAAAGAGTTTTCAAGAATCAACCAAAAACCATATTACTATTTTGTTGAGTACACAAACGACCTCATCAAAAATGGCGCCGCTGCCGGGGAATGGTAGTATTGATTACATAGATTGACTTTTCTTCATATGTTATTAGTATATTTTAAATTATCAGTTTAGTATTTTGTTTGTGGATATTGACTTGTTCATAGTGCTGTTTTTACTTTTTCTTTCCTTGTATCTCTTTATCTATTCCTTTTTCAGGTGCTCAGTTTTATGCACGGTAGGAGATCTCTAGGTAGAGGAATTCATCCCCCACTAGAAGGCACTAGCCGTGTGCGAGAGTTCGAAGCAATTCTAAGACAAACTATGAGTACTGAAGGACAACAATCTAGGAGGGAGGACGAAGGCCCTTTGAGGGAGGAAATGACGGAAGAGACTCAAACCAACCGTGGTCAAAGGATGACCATAGGAGAGTATGCCCTACCAGATATCGGGAACCAACCATCGCCTAATTTGTTAGACCCGATTGTAGGGGTTATGAGTTGAGGACAATGCACGTCAACCTTTTGCCGTCATTTCAGGGGAAGTTGAATGAAGATTGCCTATAGTTCATGAAGGAGTACAGTGCTATTATTGAGACTTTCCCTATCATGCGTCTCTCGCGTGAACAGTTGCAAATGTGTTGCTTCCAGTATTGTATGAAGGATGCGGCGATGACATGGCTCATGGGACTTAGGCCGGGGTCATTGACAAGTTGGAGTCAAATTTGCAAGGTGTTCTTCAATAGATTCTTTCTGGCTAGGAAGGCAAATGAGTTGAAGGTCAAGATTGCGGACTTTTATGAGAGTGAAGGGGAGTTATTTCATGAGTCTTTGGAGAGGTATCAATGCCTTGTGGCCCAATGCCCCCCTCACATGTTCACTGAGGAATATAAGGTGTCTTGTTTCCAAGGAGGTTTAATTAGGTTCTCCCAAGTGTTGGTGGATAACGCTTGTGGAGGTTCATATGACACTAAAACCGCCTCAGAGATCTATGACATCTATGAGATGTTGGCACAGAACTCTCAACAAAGAAATGCCAATAGTATTCGAGGTGGGAAGTTTGATGTGAATGCTAGTACGGAAGCCGCCATCGAAATCTCAAGGATAAACAAGAAGGTAGAGACCTTGACTTCTCATATTGAGAGTATGGGGTTTCCAAAGGCGGGGGTGAAGCTACTAGGAAGGCAAGAAGGAGGCTCTAGCGGGCAATTCAATGAGAACGAAGGGTTTGAGGACACCTTTCAAGGTCAAGAGCAAGAGGAGGTTCAAGCTATGGGATTTCAAGGACAAGGAAGCAACTCCTATTTTAACAACTATGCTCAACCATGGAGGAATCATCCCAACCTTTCTTGGTCAAACAACAATAATGTTCTAAACCCGCCACCAAGAAATCAACAACAAGGGATGAATAATCAATGAGGTAGTTCACAAGGAGGTTACCGGCAAAATCAACAACAAGGGATGTACAATCAAGGAGGTAGCTCACAAGGAGGTTACCGACAAAATCAACCACAATGAGGATACCCCCAAGGAGGAAGCCAATTGGGAGGAAACCAATGGAACAACAACAACAATGCTCAACCTAGCTCGTATCAACCTCACCGAAATATTGATGAAGAGATGAGAGGTATGATGCAAGGGTTCCAAAGAGTCGAGAATACCTTGACAAGTTTCATGCAAGCTAGTGGCCAAAGGTTTGGCAACCTAGAAGCATCTTTCGGGAAATTAGAGACCCAAATGGGGCAAATTGCCGAGGCCCTTCAAAAGCAAGAAAAGGGAAAGTTTCCAAGCCACACTGAGCAAGCTAAGGAGGGAAATTTTGTCAAGAAGGACGGAGCTAGGAATGAAGCTATGTTGTTTGAAGAAGCATATGTTCGAAAAGTGGAGGATCCCGGAAGTTTTGTAATTCCCATATCAATTGGTGATAATGGGGCGCTCAAAGGAGTACTTGACTTGGGAGCCAGTGTGAATATGATGCCCTTATCAACTTATGAGAAGTTGGGTTTGGTATGATTGAAACCAACCGAGAAGAAACTCATGTTAGCGGATCAAACTTCACTAACGTCAAGTGGTGAGATAAAGGATGTTCCAATTGTCATTGACAGAATAGTGGTGTTAACGGATTTTGTGGTACTAGACACTGGTGTGAAATCGAATGATGTTAAGGAGTGGCAAGTTCTTCTTGGTAGATCATTTATGGCTACCGCTCAAATGAAGATTGATGTTTGCAAAATGAGAGTATGTATGCATGCATTTGAGAAAGAACTTGAGATTGACATCACCATGTGCAATGATGACCTAAAAAGCATTGGGAGTTGCTATGTGGTAGAGGTGCAGCCACTAAGGACAAAGGGTGGAAAAGTATGTGACTTGGTACAAATGTATGAGAAGAGTAGCCAAGAAGATGAAGTTGAGAGCATAGGTGACTCCGAGATTGAAGAACTCAAGAATGTCAACCAAGAGCTCATGCTTGAGGTGGAAGTGCTCAAGGCGAATAAGTATGCCCTAGAGAAGAAGCTTGATGACTTAGCAAGTAAAAATCATAAGCTTAAGAAGATCAACGTGGCTCTCACCATGGAAAATGAGGTGACGGTGAAAGAGCTTGAGGATTTGGCTAAGCTCACCGAAGAATTTGAGGAAGAGTCCTCAAGAAAGATGAGAAAGACCCTCATGAGTGTAGATGCCAAGAACAAGGCACTTGAGGAGTTGAAGGAGGAATTGAGCAAGAGGGAGATGTCCTTGAAGGTTGCTAAGGTGAAGGAGTGCGACTATTTGGTGGAGATCGATCGGATGGATCAAGCCATCAAGGAACTCACCAGTGACGGTCCATCAAGGCCTCAACCTCCAATGCAAAAAGGGAGATTTCCTTCATTCCCTCTAACTTGTTATTTTTGTCATAAGAAAGGTCATATTAAGTCTAAGTGTTTTGAATTCTTGAAACATGCTAATCATGATGAAATGAGGCCTAGAATGAGATCTAACCATGTTAAGAAGATTTGGGTTAGGAAGGACTTGGTAAATCAAGTCCGGGATAAGTCCATGGGGCCAATTTGGGTAGTCAAGAGGAAGATGAGTGATGGTATAGTTGATTTGTGTGATGAGCATCATGGTTCTATTTCGTATGGTAGGATGCAGTAGTATGATTTGAGTTTTGTTTTTACATTTCATGCCATGAATAAAATGATTGTGTTTTAATTTTGCTTGTTTTGTGTTTCTTTTGTTTGCTTTGTTTTTCTAATAAGTGTCCATTTATTCTTGTTAGTGATTTGAATTGTGTGCTTATGTGTGGATTGTGTTTCACTGCAGGATTCTGATCAAAATGTACTCGGAAAAAAAACTTCAAGTGACTGTCGCAGTTTGGTCGCCATTTGCAAATGGCGACCTCACTTACAAGAGGAATTCAGAGGTCGCCATGGCGACCTTCACAGACCTGGTGAGGTCGCTATTCGGTCGCCATGGCGACCTTACTTATGCAAATGGTGACCACATGCAACTTGCAAATTTCCTTCTTGGTCTCCATGGCGACCGAGAGGCACAAATGGCGACATAAGGCGTTCAAGTATAAGTGAGCAACTGAAACATAACGCTGCATAACACAAAGTTCTGTCTTCTCAAAATTCTCTCAATTCTAAAGCCATGGCACGCACGTAATCATCAAATCCGGTAAGCAATCACTCTAGTTCTTCAATTCTTTTCTTCAAATCCTTCCTACATTGTATCTAGAATCACTAAGGGCGGTTTTGAGTTTGATTTGAAGTGATAGTGCATAGGATTGGAGTTGTGTGGTTTGATTCATATAGGCACTTGGTCGCCACTTGCTAGATGGCGAAAAAGATGGTTCTCATGGTGACCCTTGCCTCAACCGATTTACGCACCAAGGTCGCCATAGCAACGAAACTGCGAACTAGGCGTCACATCAGCGAATCAAGCAGCTATCAGTACATGTCCAAGAGTGTGTATAAATAGAATGGCCATTCATCTTCAAAGGATCAGAATTCTGAGAAAAAAGAACACCAAATACCTTCCTTGAGATCTAGCTTTCTCATCCATGGCACACCATTCCTCATCATCCATTTCTCTCATTGAACTCATCTAATCCATCCAAACCTCAACACAAAGCCTTGATTCCTTCCCTACATCATTCCTCATCCCACCATTTCTTCACCAAAATCCTTTGTCACTTTCCACCAAAACACCCAATTCCAAGACATATCCTCTACTTCCATCCCTTGCATCTAGGAGCACAGAGGAGAAGAAGGATCAAGCTTAAAGAAGGTGACCCAAGGGTTATTTCCTTACTATTTACTTCTTTTCATTTATTGCAAATATGTGTAACTAAACCCCTAATCTAGGGGATAGATTTGAGGATCAATTGGTTGTGGGTTTAGTTTAGCTTGTAATGAATCTCTTATGTGTTCTATTCATTCAAATTATTAGATTCCATTCATTATGTAATTGACTTGTATATCACTTGTTAATTGCAATCTTGAGTGGAGTAATTTGTTATATATTCATATGTGGATTGACACTCCTTGTGTGATTAAGAACCCATTTGATAGGATAGATTAGTGGTGGGTATATCAACCCCACTAATCTAAGCCTTTAGTGGTTAACATAATGAGATTGGTACATTAATGTTGCTATAAGGCATTACCCACATTCAATTGTTAATCGATCTATTCCCCAGCTATCTTATTAATTGTTTTCATCATTACTCTTATCAAGGTATTGAGTATTCTATTTTTCATAACATTTTTTTGTATTTTCATTTTAGTAGTTAGCATTGGTGGTTTTAGAAATCACACATCTATCAAACACTATGATTTATTTTATTGTTTAAAGATTAGTCAATTTATCTAATTAACACTCCATTCCCTGTGGAACGAACTTGCTCACTATTTTGCTATCAAATCATATTTTAAAAGAATTAAGTGGCTTAAAAGAGTTTTCAAAGAATCAACAAAAAACTATATTATTATTTTGTTGAGTACACAAACGACCTCATCATTGATATACCTACCACTAATCTATCCTATTCAATGGGTTCTTAATCACACAAGGAGTGTCAATCCAAATATGAATATATAACATATTACTCAACTCAAGATTGCAATTAACAAGTGATATACAAGTGAATTACATAACGAATAGAATCTAATAATTTGAATGAATAGAATACATAAGAGATTCATTACAAGCTAACGCTAACACCCACAACCAATTGATCCTCAAATCTATCCCCTAGATTAGAGGTTTAGTTACACATATTAGCAATAAATGAAAAGAAGTAAATAGTGAGGAAATCACCCTTGGGCCTCCTTCTTTAAGCTTGATCCTTCTTCTCCTTTATGCTCCTAAATGCAAGGAATGGAAGTAGAGGATATGTCTTGAAGTGTGGATGTTTTGGTGGAAAGTGACAAAGGAATTTGGGTGGAGAAATGGTAGGAGAGGAATGACTTAGGGAAGTAGTCAAGGTTTGGTGTTGAGGTTTGGATGGGATTAGATGAGTACAAGTAGAGAAATGGAGGATGAGGAATGGTGTGCCATGGATGAGAAAGCTAGATCTCAATGTAAGCAATTTCGTGGTCTATATGGTCTGGATCTACCTCTGAAGATGAAAGGTCGTTCTATATATACACACTCTTGGACATGTACTGATAACTACTTGATTCGCTGATGTGGCACCAAGTTTGCTATTTTGTCGCTATAGCGAGCCTGGTGCGCAAAATGGTTAGATGCAAAGGTTGCCATGAACACTATCTTTTTCGCCATTTAGCAAGTGGCGACCATGAGCAAATTGTGAAGAGGTCGCCACTTGCACATAAAGGTCGCTATGGCGACCATATGTGGCGACCCTGCCTAAATGTGTGAGGTCGCCATTTGCAAGGGTGGGTCGCTATGGCGACCCACTTGATGCATTTTTGAGACTTTTTGTGGCCATGGCGACCAAGTGGCGACCAAGTGGTGACCTTCTGAAGCTCTGAATAATCCTCTGTCGCCATGGCGACTATGTAGCAACCTCATCTTGCCTAAGTGGCAAAAATGCCATGTTTCTTCCCATTTGTGAGTCTTTTTGCTCACAAGTCCTCCACTTTATCCCAATTGCTCTTGAAACTTGATAAAACCTGAAACACTTAATTTAACACCATTAAACAAGGGGAAATACCCGAGAATCAAGCAAAAAGAATCGGAATTGAGGGCCAAAATCATACCAATTTTGGATTGATCAAATACCCCAAAACCAATCTTTTGCTAGTCCTCGAAAAAAACAATCACAAGCAAACCCCCAAAGACATGCATTGAGATATTTCAAAGGTTATTACTTTCTTATGGTCAATGTGCAAAGCCAAAATGAAGAGATTAAAACAATTATGCAATAGTCAGGACTTCAACATTTAAGAGTATGCCAAGTAAAGATTAAAAACGTGCCACACTTAGATATGATTGTACGCAATGCCATCTTACATTCGAAATGCCAAAGCTTCAAAGCAAAGGTGTTATTTAGTTTAGAATGTAATTCGCTTTGATACTAAACCTCACCGGATTCTCTTTTCTTTTCTCTAAGACTCCTAGGTTTCACTCAACATCATACATGTGCAATATGAATTCATGTTATGGCATCTAATTGATTGCAAATGATAATCATTAAAAACGCAATTTCCTAAAAAGTGGTCTCATGAATGGAATTGTAAGCCATGAATTAGAAAGAACATGCATAAACCAAATTGTACAAAATGGACAATCCTAAAGATCATGAAGGACTTTTCTTTGGTTGTAATGGGGCCCAAAGTTATGGTGAAACAAAGAATGGGAAAATGGATATCAAGCAACCAAATGATTACACTAAGGCATACATTCTAATTAGGAGTTCCACAAGTTTCACACATATTATTCACACTTCAAGGTGTCCAGGCTCACAATTCTACATGTGTATGCTACTCTCATTTTCAAATTGAGTAGTTCATTTACTTTTCTTTCTTTTCTAGGCCAATTGTGCCTAATTTCTTGGCTCTCTTTTTCTTTGCTTGCCAATTCTTTTCTTTGCACACTCTTTTCAAGCTTTTGTTTTCTTTCAATTTTTCTTTTCAAACATTCTTGCTTTGCAAGACTCTTTGCACACATTTACATGCCTAGGTACACACTTTACATTTTCAAGTTCAAAATTTTACATTGATTTCCTAAGCCTTAGTAAATCATTTGGTCAAGTGATGAGATCGTTTGTGTACTCAACAAAATAGTAATATGGTTTTTGGTTGATTCTTGAAAACTCTTTTAAGCCACTTAATCCTTTTTAAAATGTGATTTGATAGCAAAATAGTGAGCAAGTTCGTTCCACAGGGAATGGAGTGTTAATTAGATAAATTGACTAATCTTTGAACAATAAAATAAATCATAGAGTTGATAGATGTGTGGTTTCTAAAACAACCAATGCTAACTACTAAAATGAAAATACACAAAAATGTTATGAAAAATAGAATACTCAATACCTTGATAAGAATAGTGATAAAATCAATTAAAGAGATAGCTAAGGAATAGATCGATTAACAATTGAATGTGGGTAAGCTAACTAGCTACTTTAATGTGCCAATCTCATTATGTTAACCACTTAGAGGCTTAGATTAGTGGGGTTGATATACCCACCACTAATCTATCTTATCCAATGGGTTCTCAATCACACAAGGAGTGTCAAACCTCATATGAATATATAACAAATTACTCCACTCAAGATTGCAATTAACAAGTGATATACAAGTCAATTATAATGAATGGAATCTAATTAATTTGAATGAATAGAACATATAAGAGATTCATTACAAGCTAAGCTAAACCCACAACCAATTGATCCTCAAATCTATCCCCTAGATTAGGGGTTTAGTTACACATATTTGCAATAAATGAAAAGAAGTAAATAGTAAGGAAATAACCCTTGGGTCACCTTCTTTAAGCTTGATCCTTCTTCTTCTCTATGCTCCTAGATGCAAAGAATGGAAGTAGAGGATATGTCTTGGAATGTGGGTGTTTTGGTGGAAAGTGACTAAGGATTTTGGTGGAGAAATGGTAGGATGAGGAATGATGTAGGGAAGGAATCAAGGCTTTGTGTTGAGGTTTGGATGGATTAGATGAGTTCAATAAGAGAAATGAAGGATGATGAATGATGTGTCATGGATGAAGAGCTAGATCTCAAGATGTATTCTCTGTTCTTTTTTCTCAAATGGTCGATCCTTTGAAGATGAGAAGTCGTTCTATTTATACACACTCTTGGACATGTACTGATAACTGCTTGATTCGCTGATGTGACGCTAAGTTCGCTATTTGGTCGCTATGGCGACCCTGGTGCGTAAAACGGTTAGATGAGAAAGTCGCCATGAAAATCATCTTTCTCGCCATCTAGCAAGTGGCGACCATGAGCAATTTGTATAGAGGTCGCCATTTGCATCTCGAGGTCGCCATGACGACCATAAGTGGCGACCCTGCAAAGTGTGAAGGGGTCGCCACTTGTAGCATCAAGGTCGCCATGGCGACCATAAGTGGCGACCTTGCCTTGATTGAAAGAGGTCGCCACTTGCAAAGGGTGGTCGCCATGGTGACCCTATGTGGCAACCCACCTGATTCATTTGAAATCCTTCTGTCACCATGGCGCCCATGTAGCGACCTCCTCATGTCTAAGTGGCGAAAATGCCCTGTTTCTTCCCATTTGTGAGGCATTTTTCACACAAGTCCACTTCATCTCCATTGCTCTCGAAACCTGATAAAACCTGAAACACTCAATTTAACAACATTAAACACGGGGAAATGCCCGAGAATCAAGCTAAAAGAATCGGAAATGAGGGTCAAAATCATACCAATTTTGGCTTGATCATCAAGGTAGGTCAATTATCGTAAGGCTATAAGGTTCATGTAGATGTGGTTCATGAATGAAAGGCTTAAAATGTGTTTGGCTTCAAAGGGGCTTGGGAGCACACATATTCACATTGGTTGGAAGTGTTTAGGCCAATAGTGGTTTTTCACATGCATCGCCTAAAATCATTTCTAAAGGCTTGTCCACTAGGCAAAATAAGGCATCTATAAGCAGTCCATAATATTCTATGGCAAACAACAATTTAGTGCAAATGAGACCAAAACATGCTTGTATGAGTGTTTGAGAGTGAGTGTTTAAAGAGTGAATATTTTACAACTCAACGTATGTTTTTTAAAGGCTGTGTTTGTGATCCTCACGGGAATCTCTACTATTAATTCTTAGCCTTCAAGCAAATTTGATAATTCACTCAACATTAAGAGAAAAAGATTAACGCACTTTGTTCAATGACACCTTAAGTGGCATGGTGTTAATCTAAACCAAACACTAGCAAAGATGCACAATTCCTCACTACATCATGTAAAGAACAATCTCAACAAGCAAATCATGCTCAAATATTGTAATATCGCAAAAAAAATTTGAAAATTTTGGCACACAAATTGAAAACCAAGCACAATGGCGTTGCGCAAATGTACCCCCAAACCTAAATTGGACATTGTCCTCAATGTTCATGGGTGGTAGAAAAAGATCAACAAGCGCAACCCGACAAGTTTCAAGCAAAAATCCAACAAGCAAAGGCAATAACAAAAGATATCAATAATCTGGCATATTGCCCTCTCATCCATCCATACATAAAATCCAAACAATCAAAGTATATCAATAAGGCACAAATGTCCTAAATCCACTACCAAAATCCAATCCACACCCTTATTCTATGCATAAACAAAATAAGAGCAATAAAGAAAAATATAGAGCGAAATAAAAAGAAATGCAAATAAGCATAAAGCAAATAAAGTATCCAACAAAATAATCCGAAAGTAGAAACACAATGCTAGCAATGTCCAAGTAAAGTAATAGAAGATGCAAATGATGATAGTCCAAAATAAATCCTAAAAATACTAGGATGCCAACTAGTCTGAATTCTCCTCCTCATCATGCTCCACTCTACCCTTCCCTTTCGGGTCCTTTCTCCTCTGCTCCTTTGCCACAGTTGCTCTCCTAGCCTGCTCCTTTCTTCATTTCCTATGTGTAGCTACCTCATCAATGGGAGGACCCCCCGCATAACAGGTCCCCTGATCAGTCATGGAACGGGTCATAGCCTCATCTAACTGCGCTGCCTCCTCAGCAGCAGACTGTGCAGTCTGAAAAACAAAGTCAGGCTCCTCTGTACTGGGTCCTGAAGCTGTAGCTGGAATAGGTGGAGTCCCTGTGGTAGCTTTCTTTGGCCTTCTGATATATGGTGTAAGCCTCAGATCATGGCGGAGGTCTGTAAACCTTGTGATAACTGTCTCACTCAAATCCTGAATCAGACTCTCCAAGTTCAGCTGTCTGTCCTCTAAGGCCTTATGCCTTTCTTCCAACACCAGATTATCAGCATGAAGTATATTGAAATCAGCGGTCTGACTGCCCATGATGTGCTCTACTCCATCCAAAATCCGAAGACCTAAAGGCTATCTAGGATCATCAACAATAGGAACCTCCTCATCCTTCTCATCATCAAAACGGTCCTCATCGGGAATAACTCTCTCAAACTCTGCCCTAACACTAGTGTCGGTCTTTGAACTCTACACTCTTCTACGCTTCCCACCAGTTAGTAACTCCCCACGCTTTATCATCAAGCATCGCCAAGTGGTCAAATCCATATCAGACATAGGGGGCTTAAATACATCCCTAGATACATCTACACCTGCCAACTTGCAAGCCTCTGTGATCAAACATGGGAAATGGAGGATGCATGTCTCTGATTCATTCCTCCTAATCCTCTGAATCTCCATCTTCACTATAATACCCACATCAATAGGCCTCTCAATGATACTATGCAGAATCCTGGCTACCTCAAATGGGACTATGGATCTATGGGAAACCGGCCTAAGTGACGTGTTGAGGAAGATGTGCCAAAAGGCGGGCTCAATCTTCAAGTTCGACTGCCTGAGAGGGAATCTCTTCGCCATCCAGATAGTCATAGGAGTGATGGTCAAAGTGTTTGCAAACTCCACTGAATTCTTCACATACAAGGGGTTTGTGGTGATCCCTTCTACCATCTGTTCACGCAGCCCATCAAAATCCAATAATGTTGTCCCGAAATAGATGTTAATGTCTGTTGCGTTCAGATAAACGGGAACCCCTCTCACTAGAATAGGACCACCCCTCATGTACTCCCTGGGATTCATTCCCGCATAAAACTCCTTCACCAAACTCTCACTGTAGTGTGGATGAGTGGCTGCTAATCCTCCCCATCCCATGTCATTCACTGTTGCTGGAACTGGGGTATTCACTAAACTCTCCAAATTTATTCCCCTCTCAGGCCACATCTTCTTCTCACCAAATGTCTCCATTCGGTCCTGGAAATTCCTATTCAGCTTATATTCTGGGACCACTTTCTTCTTAGGAGTGGGGGCTTTGCTACCCTTACCTCCTTTGCTTGGCAATTTCATCTTCGGTGCCGTAATATCACACAACTCGTAACTGAAAATTCCGTCAAAAATCTGGCAGCACAACGACGCTTCTACACCAATTCCACACTCTCCGAGTGCACCACAATCAAACATAACTACTTCAACACTATCTCAATCACTTCTATATGAATCAAAACCACACAAACTCCAATCCTATGCACTATTCACTTCAAATCAAACTCAAAACCACCCCTAGTGTATCTAGATGCAATGTAGGAAGGATTTGAATGGAAAAATTGAAGAACTAGAGTGATTGCTTACTGGATTTGACGATTACGTGCATGCTACGGCTTAGGAATTGAGAGAATTTGAGAAGAGGGAAGTTGTTGTTTTGCGGCGTTCTAATTTTCTTTGAACACTTATAGCTTGAACGCCCTATGTCGCCACTTGTGCCTCTCGGTCGCCATGGTGACCAAATGGCGACCATGAAGGATTTTCTGATTTTGCATGTGGTCGCCATGGCGACCATATGACGACCACACCAGGTCTGATCAGGTCGCCACTTGCATCAGTTGGTCGCCATTTACAAGGTCGCTATTTGCAAATGGCGACCAAACTGCGACAGTCACTTGAAGTCCTTTTTCGAGTGCATTTGATCAGAATCTACAGTGAATCACAATACACATATAAGCTCACAATACACACAACTAGCAAGAATAAATAGACACTTATTAGAAAAACAAAGCAAACAAAAGAAACACACCACAAGCTAAACCAAAACACATAATCACTTATTCATAGCATGAAATGTAAAAAGAAATGCAAGTCCACACTACCGCATCCTAACATGCGAATTGGGACCATGATGCTAATCACATGAGTCTACTATGCAATCATTCATTTTCCTCTTGACTACCCAAAGTGGACCCATAGATTCATCCCGGACTTGATTTACCAAATCCTTCCTAACCCAAATTTTCTTTACATGGTTAGATCTCATTCTAGGTCTAGTTCTATCATGATTAGCATGCTTCAAGAATTCAAAACACCTAGATTTAATATGACCTTTCTTATGACAAAAATAGCAAGTTAGAGGATATGAAGGAATTCTCCCTTTTTGCATTGGAGGTTGAGGCCTTAAAGGACCATCCTTGGTGAGTTTCTTGATGGCTTGGTCCATCCGATCTATCTCCACCAAATAGTCACACTCCTTCACCTTAGCAACCTTCAAGGACATCTCTCTCTTGCTTAATTCCTCCTTCACTTCCTCAAGTGCCTTGTTCTTGGCATCTACACTCATAAGGGCCTTCCTCATCTTTCTTGAGGATTCTTCCTCAAATTCTTCGGTGAGCTTAGCCAAATCCTCAAGCTCTTTCACCATTACCTCATTCTCCTTGGTGAGAGCCACATTGATCTTCTTAAGCTTATGATTCCGCTTTGCTAAGTCGTCAAGCTTCTTCTCTAGAGTATACTTCTCCGCCTTGAGCACCTCTACTTCAAGCATAAGCTCTTGGTTGGCATTCTTGAGTCCTTCAATCTCAAAGTCACCTATGCTCTCATCTTCATCTTCTTGGCTATTCTTCTCATACAATTGTACCAAATCACATACTTTTCCACCCTTTGTCTTTGGTGGCTGCACCTCCACCACATAGCAACTCCCAATGCTTTTTAGGTCATTATTGCACATGGTGATTTCAATCTCAAGTTCTTTCTCAAATGAATGCATAACAACTCTCCTTTTGCACACATCAATCTTCATTTGAGTGGTAGCCATGAATGGTCTTCCAAGTAGAACTTGCCACTCCCTAACCTCATTGGATTTGTCACCAATGTTTAGCACCACAAAATCCGTTAGAACCACTATTCCGTCAATAACAATTGGTACATCTCTTATCTCACCACTTGACGTTAGTGAAGTTTGATCCGCTAACATGAGCTTCTTCCTGGTTGGCTTCAAACCTACCAAGCCCAATTTCTCATAAGTTGATAGGGGCATCATACTAACACTTGCTCCCAAGTCAAGTAATCCTTTAAGCACCCCACTATCACCAATTGATATGGGGATCACAAAACTTCCAGGATCATCAACCTTCTGAACATATGCTTCTTCAAACAATATTGGTTCATTTCTAACTCCATCATTCTTAACAAAATTCCCTTCCTTAGCTTGTTCGGTGTGGCTTGGAAACTTTCCCTTCTCTTGCTTTTGGAGGGCCTCGGCAATTTGCCCCATTTGAGTCTCCAATTTCCCAAACGATGCTTCTAGGTTGCCAAATCTTTGGCCACTAGCTTGCATGAAACTTGTCATATTATGCTCGGCTCTTTGGAAACCTTGCATCACCCCTCTCATTTCTTCATCAATGTTTCGGGGAGGTTGGTATGAGCTAGGTTAAGCATTGTTGTTGTTGTTCCATTGATTTCCTCCCCATTGATTTCCTCCTTGGGGGTGTCCTCCTTGGTGATATCCTCCTTGTTGATATCCACTTTGTGGTTCTCTTTGACAGTATCCTCCTTGTGGGTTACCACCTTGATTGTTCATTCCTTGTTGTTGGTTTCCTCCTTGTTGTTGATTCCTAAGTGGTGGGTTCAAGATGTTATTGTTGTTTGACCAAGAGAGGTTGGGATGGTTTCTCCATGGTTGCGTGTAATTGTTCAAATAGGAATTCTTTCCTTGTCCTTGGAATACCATAGCTTGTACCTCCTCTTGCTCTTGACCTTGAAATGTGTCATCAAACCCTTCGTTCTCACTGAATTGACCACTAGAGCTTCCTTCTTGCCTTCCTAGCAACTTCACCCCCGCCTTCGGAAATCCCATGCTCTCAATATGTGAAGTCAAAGACTTCACCTTCTTGTTTATCCTTGAGATTTCAATGGCGGTTTCCGTGCTAGCATTCACATCAAACTTCCCACCTCGAATACTATTTGCATTCCTTTGTTGAGAGTTTTGTGCTAACATCTTATAAATTTCATATATCTCAGAGGCGGTCTTGGTGTCATATGAACCTGCACAAGCATTATCCACCAATACTTGGGAAAAACGAGTGAGACCTCCTTGGAAGCAAGATACCTTATACTCCTTGGTGAACATATGAGGAGGGCGTTGATACCTCTCCTAAGATTCATGAAATAACTCCCCTTCACTCTCATAAAAGTCCGCAATCTTGACCTTAAACTCCTTTGCCTTCCTAGCTGGAAAGAATCTATTGAAAAATACCTTGCAAATCTAACTCTAGCTTGTTAATGACCCTAGCCTAAGCCCAATTAGCCATGTCATAGCCGCATCCTTCATACAATACTTGAAGCAACGCATTTGCAACTGCTCGCGAGAGAGACGCATAATAGGGAACGTCTCAATAATTGCACTGAACTCCTTCATGAACTATAGGTAATCTTCATTCAGCTTCCCATGAAATGAGGGCAAAAGGTTGACATGCATCGTCATCAGCTCAAATCCCCTAGCAACCGGGTCTAGCACAATCGGTGATGGTTGGTTCCCGATATCCGGTAGGGCATACTCTCCCATGGTTATCCTTTGACCACGGTTGGTATGAGTTTCTTCAGTCATCTCTTCTCTAAAAGGGCCTTCGTCCTCCCTCCTAGGTTGTTGTCCTTCCGTACTCATCGTTTGTCTTGGAATTGCTTCGAACTCTCTCACACAGCTAGTGCCTTCCAGTGGGGGATGAACTCCTCTACCTAGAGATCTCCTACCATGCATAAAGCTGAGCACCTGAAAAAGGAATAGATAAAGAGATACAAGGAAAGAAAAAAGTAAAACAGCACTATGAACAAGTTAATAACCAACAACTAAAATACTAAACTAACAATCTAAACTATACTAATAAAATATTAAGAAAAGTCAATCTATGTAATCAACGTTACCACTCCCCGGCAGCGGCGCCAATTTTTGATGAGCCGTCGTGCACTCACAAAAATGATATGATTTTGTTTAATCTTTGAAAACCCTTTTAAGCCACTTAATCCTTTAAAATGTGATTTGATAGCAAATGGTAAGCAAGTTCGTTCCACAGGGATATGGAGTGCTAATTAGATAGATTGACTAATCTTGGACAAGTAAAATAAATCATAGTGTTTGATAGATGTGTGGTTTCAAGAACCACCAATGATAACTACTAAAATGAAAATACACAAATGTTATGAAAAATAGAATACTCAACAACCTTGATAAGAATAGTGATGAAAACAATTAATAAGATAGCTAGGGAATAGATCGATTAACAATTGAATATGGGTAATGCCATATAGCTACTTTAATGTACCAATCTCTTTATGTTAACCGCTAAAGGCTTAGATTAGTGGGGTTGATATACCCACCACTAATCTATCCTATTCAATGGGTTCTTAATCACACAAGGAGTGTCAATCCAAATATGAATATATAACATATTACTCTACTCAAGATTACAATTAACAAGTGATATACAAGTCAATTACATAATGAATAGAATCTAATAATTTGAATGAATAGAACACATAAGAGATTCATTACAAGCTAAAGCTAACACCCACAACCAATTGATCCTCAAATCTATCCCCTAGATTAGAGATTTAGTTACACATATTAGCAATAACTGAAAAGAAGTAAATAGTGAGGAAATCACCCTTGGGCCTCCTTCTTTAAGCTTGATCCTTCTTCTCCTTTATGCTCCTAAATGCAAGGAATGGAAGTAGAGGATATGTCTTGAAGTGTGGATGTTTTGGTGGAAAGTGACAAAGGAATTTGGGTGGAGAAATGGTAGGAGAGGAATGATTTAGGGAAGTAGTCAAGGTTTGGTGTTGAGGTTTGGATGGGATTAGATGAGTACAAGTAGAGAAATGGAGGATGAGGAATGGTGTGCCATGGATGAGAAGGCTAGATCTCAATGTAAGCAATTTCGTGGTCTATATGGTCTGGATCTCCCTCTGAAGATGAAAGGTTGTTCTATATATACACACTCTTGGACATGTACTGATAACTGCTTGATTCGCTGATGTGGCGCCAAGTTCACTATTTTGTCGCTATGGCGACCCTGGTGCGCAAAATGGTTAGATGCAAAGGTCGCCATGAACACCATCTTTTTCGCCATTTAGCAAGTGGCGACCATGAGCAAATTGTGAAGAGGTCACCACTTGCACATGAAGGTCGCTATGGCGACCATATGTGGCGACCCTGCTTAAATGTGTGAGGTTGCCATTTGCAAGGGTGGGTCGCTATGGCGACCCCCAAATGGCGACCCACCTGATGCATTTTTGAGACTTTCTGTTGCCATGGAGACCAAGTGGCGACCAAGTGGCGACCTTCTAAAGATCTGAATAATCCTCTGTCGCCATGACGACCATGTAGTGACCTCCTCTTGCCTAAGTGGTGAAAATACCTTGTTTCTTCCCATTTGTGAGTCTTTTTGCACACAAGTCCTCCACTTTATCCCAATTGCTCTTGAAGCCTGATAAAACCTAAAACACTCAATTTAACACCATTAAACATGGGGAAATGCCCGAGAATCAAACAAAAAGAATCGGAAATGAGGGCCAAAATCATACCAATTTTGGCTTGATCACTAAACATTGACAAAATTCCGAAAGAGAAGCCAAATTCTGAAATTCCGGACAACCAAGAACATCTAACATGTAATGGCTCAATTGTCTTCTTATATCTTCAATGTCATTCTTACTGAAATCTTCAGAATAGAACTTATTGGCTAAAGTGCAAATATCATTAACATCAAATGATTTAAATATGTCAACAGGGTTCAAAGCCATGCTAAGAGTAAGAAGTTCTATTGTTTGCTCCGGAAATCTATTATTCAACTCAATCAATTGATAATCTATCACAACAACAAAAATACTAAAGTGATAGTAATGCTTAATTGTGATATTATCTTTCTGCTGACAAGAACGTTGTTCCTTCCATATGACGTGCATTCATATTAGGTATATCAATTTCATACATTTCACAAAATGACACTACACTTTCAAGAAAAGTATCCCATTCACTCTCCCTTAACTTTTGAAGAAGTGTTTTTGTAGTTGACACTAAATTCATAGCATTTAAGATATCTTGAGATTTCAATTGCAAAGCTTGACAAAGCATATTAGATATTCCTAAAACTTTTTGCAATACCAACAAGATAAATGCAAATTCAAAGGATCTCAAATCTTTATATGCGCATTTAGCTTCTCCACGTATATTGCTGTTCAGTCCTTTGTCAATCAAATTTTCAAGAAGAGTAGAAGTTGAACCAAACATATTAATCAATCTACCAATAGTAGGAAAATGAGAACTCCATCGAGTAGCTCAAGGTTGTTGCAAAGTACGAATTTGATTAGCCCCTATACCAGTCTCAAGTTCCCCTAAAGCGATCAACTCCTAAATTTCACCTTCTCGAATAGATTTCAACTCCAAGTGGCGCTTAGAGGAAGCACTCACAAAGTTGACAATAGAATTCAATTTTGAAAAAAATAGCTAAATATCATGCACTTCATTAGCTACCGCAACTAAAACAAGTTGAAGTCTGTGCAAAACAATGTATGTAATAGGCATATGGACAATCTTTAAGAAATAATGCTTGTAAACCATTCCACTCACCTATTGTTAGTTTTTTTTTTTTTTTTTATTGAGGTTTGAAGGTTTGATTCTTTTTCTTTTTGGTTGACTTCTTTCATTCTAATATTTTTCATTTTTTTAACCTTTCTTCGATTCCAATGTTTAATATGTTTTTGACTACAATATTGTTTTCATATACACACACTTGCACAAACTTGTTTAACTGCTCTAATATTTAATTTTGGATTTTGGAATTTGGAATTTGGAATTTACTTGAAGAGTTGACTTGTGTTTTTATGATAATATCATAAATCTTGGCTTGGGTGAGAATTTGAAATGATTTGGGAATCCAATTCATGTGTTCGTTGTATAGGCAGAAGAAATTATAAATGAATTTAAATCCTAATACAATTTAATTGGCTTGGTTTTGGTTCAGGAGATATTTAGTTAATGAAATCTTAAGTAAATAATAAAAATCATTAGATTTTAATTCATGTGTCATTGAGTGATCCTTTGAAATTGAACTAATTAGAATTCCCATAATTCTTTTTTTTTTTTTTTTTTTTTAAAGCTTTCTTCAATTCCCATGTTGTTATATATATATAACCAGTGAATGAAGTTTTGGTGTTGGCTCTTTTTGTGGGTTTTGAAGGTTTGACTTTTTACTCATAATTAATTTAGTTTTATTGTGATAATTGTTCTCAGAATACTAAATTTTGTTTGTGAAAAAATAGGTGGGGTTTTCTGTTAATTGAGTTATGGTGTTGGGCTTTTTGTGGGTTTTGAAGGCATTGATCGAGGTAATTGACAATGGTCATTTGTATGTATATTAAAGTCACTTGTCAAACTAAATTTGTAAACCTAGCAATGCTTATAATGGTGTTGAAAACACGTGTATAGTGGCAAGCAAGGGTCGTCCACAGAGATCGAAATTAAGCTTAGACTAATTTGTTATTTAAGTTATATTGATGCAAATAAGATAAGTGGTTGATAATGTTGAAGTGTGAAATATCATGTTATAAATAGTAAGCTAGAAATGTAACAAAGAGATAGAATATAATGTAATGAAAGATGGATATATGGCAACTAGGGAGTTAATAGATTAGTAAGCAAACAATTGGGCTAATTGTAATAAACTTGGTAAATAAGCGCAACTCTAACAACTGTAGCCAACCTAGGGTGTATAGGTTGGCTATGTATCCATAGCAAGAGACCCACCTAGGATATATATGAGGTCTCCTATTAGGGATTTGTCCCTCCTAAACAACTAACCTAGGGTGTATAGTGTTGGTTGCTCGTTAGGACCCTATCAATGAAGCATTTATATCTATCTTTGGCTCAACTGACTATGGTAGCCACCTAGGGTGTATATAATGGCTTCTAGCCTCTCACGAGTGCCGTTCTAGGATATATAGAAACGGTCACCCATTCGAAGCTAGATTAAGAACTTGGTTATTAAGCAGAGATTATGAGAATCTCATCTATTCATGTGAGTAATAAACAACTACATATAGTGTATATTTAGTTGTCTAAAAAGATAGAATCCAAGGAAGGCTTGTAAAGAGGATGTATCTAATACAAGGAACTCCAATGAAATTCATTCATACTCTAGAATAAATCAAAAGAAGATAGACATATAAGAGAAATAAAGCTTATATATAAGAAACCCAATCATTTGGAACTAATCCATAAGCCCCCTTAGTGGGATTAAGCTACTCATTTACAATAAATGAAATAAAAGAAAAGATAAGAAATAACCCTTGAAGATCATACCCATCTTGATAATCCCTTAGATGTTGAGTAGAGAATGTATGAAACCAAGAAGAAATGAAATCCTAGATCTAGTTACAATTTCAGAGTTTCTAAGTGTTAAAAAGATAATAAAAATGTAATCCACTTTGTATTTATAGTCCCCCAAAAAAGGTTACAAATCAGCCTTTAAATGATGTCTGACACCCGTACTTTATCATTTTCCTTCAACTTTGGACTCCCAGATCTGGGTAAAAGTGTAGGTGGAGTGCGGTTGGATGACCCGTACTCACCCGCACTTTATCAACTTCTACAATCAGGTCCTTTCTGGCTTAGCAAGAGTGCGAGTGGAGTGAGGGTCATTCACCCGCACCCACCTACACTATATCAGTCTTAAGCAATTAGGTCATCTGGTCTGGGCAAGAGTGCGGGTGGAGTGTGGGTCATTTACCCGCACTCACTCGCACTTTAATCAGTCTTCAGCAATCAGGTCCTTTGGTTTGTGCAAGAGTGCGGGTGGAGTGCCGTTGGGACCCACACTCACCCGTACTGTTGTATCCTTTGATGCCTTTTTCTTCTTTTTGCAACTCCGGTCCTCTTTTCTCCCAAAAGCCCCGCAATATGCTCTAGTCGCCTGAAATGGGAAAATACCTGAAAATACGAACATAGAGCCCATAAGTGATGATAAAAATGCACAAAAACAATACAAAGGTAACGTGTTTGAGGACCGAAATATACAACATATTTAGCCCAATCAAATACCCCAAAACCAAACCTTTGCTCGTCCTCGAGCAAAACAAAGATAAAACAAATAAGACGGACAGACAACTGACTTGACTGAAAAAAATAAAAAGAAATTAGACAATAGTTTCAAAAAGGGTCACAAGTCCAACTAGTGATGTGATAATAAAATGTGTGATCGGGAGAAGCAAACATATGCATATAAAAAAGGAAGCTCGCATGAACACAAGTCCCACACCTAAAGGTACTCATGCATCAGGGACTACTCACTCACACGTCTTGAACGTAATTCGCTTCAATTCTAAACTCACTTGATTCACTTTTTTTTTTCCTTAGAGCCCTAGGTTCCACACGTACATATATACAAAGATGAATGATGCATAGAATTTATGCAATGTCTATCCTAGGAAAGGATCACTATGCCATGAACGTGAAAGAACAAGTTGATACGAACCTCGTCGATTGTAACAAGGATGATGCCTAGGATCGTTCTAACCTCTGGTTCGGATGGAGACCGCGACCCAACACCTATAGCGAGATGTGAACCTTGGTACAATGAAGACGCCACAATCAAGGATGGGATACTTGATTGATAAGTCAGGGAGGAACGCCACAGAGAAAATCTGATAAGTTCCAATCAGTTCTCAAAGAACAAAAGAGAAAATTCTCTCAACTTTTATTAAAAATTCAAAACTAACGAAAAAAACATAAGTTGGTGCCTTTTAAACTAAAACCCTAGAAGACAAGGTAGGCTACACGCCTAACTCAACAAGGAAACAAATATTTCGGCCATTAAGGCCTTACAAAACGGGAAAGAAAATAAAACAAACTAAAACAAGCAACTATTGACTTATTTCCTAATTGGAAGGCTAATTTTGGAAGGAAATCAACCTCTTAATTTCGGAAAACAAATCAACCCAATATTATTTAGAAACTAAAAAGGAAATCTGAAATTGAATGTCCTCCAGCTTGTGCTCCACGCCTAAGCCTCTGCCACATGCCCAAATATTCTCTTATTCGGCCCAATCAATGGCCTTAATGACGTTAATAAGCACTTGATCTTCATGTGGGCTCATCTTGGTCTTCAACACTTCAGAATCAGCCCAAGTGTCTTGAATCAGGCCATTAAGTGCCTATTTGAATCTCCTAGCCCAAGCCCTTGTTATTGGGCCAACCGGAACTTGCAATGGGTCACTTGGTGCAGCTCCCTTATTCTCATTATTCCCTCCCTCTTGAAAAGGATTTGTCCTCAAATCGTCACCTACATCAAAAGGAGACAAATCAGAAACATTGAAGCTTGCACTAACATTATACTCACCTGGAAGATCTAACTTGTAGGCATTGTCATTGATCCTTTCAAGCACTTGAAATGGGCCATCTCCCCTAGGAAGTAATTTAGAACGCCGTTGGACTGGGAACTGTTCCTTCCTCATATGCAACCACACCCAATCACCTGGTTCAAACACAACTTTCTTGCGCCCTTTATTAGCTTGGTTGGCATATTGTTCAGTTCGCCTCTCGATATTCTGCCGAGTCTTTTCATGGATTTGCTTAACAAAATCTGCCTTTTTCTTACCATCCAAGTTAACATGCTCATTCACAGGTAAAGGAATTAAATCCAAAGGAGTTAACGGATTAAAACCATACACAATTTCAAAAGGCGAAAAATGAGTTGCAGAATGCACACTCCTATTATAAGCAAACTCTACATGCGGCAAACAATCCTCCCATGTTTTCAAGTTCTTTTGTATTATAGCACGCAACAAGGCAGATAAAGTCCTATTAACTACTTCAGTTTGACCATCAGTTTGTGGATGACAAGTAGTAGAAAATAAAAGTTTAGTTCTTAACTTGCCCCACAGAGTTTTCCAAAAGTAGCTTAAGAACTTAGCATCTCTATCCAAAACAATGGTTTTAGGCATGCCATGCAATCTAACAATTTCTTTGAAAAACAAATCAGCAATATGTGATGCATCATCAGTTTTATGACAAGGAATGAAATGTGCCATTTTAGAAAACCTGTCAACAACCACATATATAGAATCCCTACCCCTCTTTGACCTAGGCAAACCCAGCACAAAATCCATAGAAATATCAATCCAAGGTCCACTAGGTATAGGCAAAGGAGTATACAAACCATGAGGCTGAACTCTAGACTTAGCTTGTCTACATGTAATGCATTTCTCACAAATTCTCTCTACATCACGTTTCATATGAGGCCAAAAGAAGTGTTCATGCAAAACATCTAGTGTCTTGGCTATACCAAAGTGCCCCATCAAACCTCCCCCATGAGCTTCTCTAACAAGCAATTCACGCAAAGAACTCTTAGGCACGCATAATTTAGTTTCTCTAAACAAAAATCCATCATGCCTATAAAATTTGCCAAATGCAACCTTTTCACATGCATTGAATGCAGGGAAAAATACCGTAGTACCCGCAGCGGAAGCGAGACTAAAAAATTAGTTTTGGGTAGCTTTTAAAATTTTTCCAATTATGAACCTTAAACCCTTTTGATTAATCAAACATATATATATAAGAAAGTAATAAAAGAATTTAATACCTCTTGTCGCGTGATCCGATTGACTTGCGTCGATGGTAATCCGCAAGATCTTCAATCCTAGCACGAACGTGGATCACCTAGGAGCGTGGTCTCCCTTTCTTTGAATTGCAAACCTGTGATGGGATTAAACAAACTTTTCTCTCTTGTTCGTTAGTCACAAAAACAATCTAAAAGAACCTAAGATTATTCCGGTCACTTTTGAGTTCTCAATCTAATGATCGAAACTCGCGTGAACCTTGATCGATTTCGTATTCACAAGCTTATTGATGAATAAGCAACTAGAATACAATCAAAGAATAATCTATGTTCTTTTTGTTCTTAGTAGAATAATAGATCTCTTGCTATGAGTTAAGAAGAAGAAGAAAAATAATTTCTGCACACATGCACTAGTGGTGGCCGAAATCTATATGTTGTATTATATAGGTGGCCGAAATTTTCTTCTTATTTTAACCTAGGGTGACCGAAATCCTTGACCAAAAACAATTAGGGTTGCCGCAATTTTACTCCTAAAAGATTGGAGATTTAGTTGCACCCTAATTCCTATTTTGTTTAAGATTTCCAAACCCTAATCAAACTCAATAATCTTTTATTCCTTATTTGACTAAAATAAAAAGACTTCCTGTTTGAATAAATAAAACTAATTATTTATTTCCTTTTCAAACAAGTCTTTCTATTTAATTATACTACTACCAATAGTATACCTTTAGGAAACATATTTCCTAATGAGAAAAGATTTGTATCTTAATTAAATAATTAATTAATGAATTAATTAATTCTCATTTAATTAATTAATGAAAACAAAATAATATTTTAGGTTATTAACCTAGTTGCCGCCCCATACACATATTGGGCCCAAATATTATTTTCTCATTTCATTTAATCCTTTGGACTTTAATTAAAAAGCCCACATGTGAACTAGACCCAATCTTACTAAAAGAAACAAGCCCACATGTCATCCATTAATATATAAATATAATTGTGCAGCCCATTACATAAATAATGTGCAAATTATATTCTTAATATATTAAATTGCAATTCTAGATGGACCCCAAATTGGTCCGGTAGAATATATCAAGTGATCCATGCAAGTCCGTGTGGATTGGGGATCTTGGCGGGCTATCTAAATTTAAGCTCCAATAGACATAACCTAATCACAATCAACAAATGATTCACTTAGGTCCAATCCATTAATTTTAGCTCATTCCACTAAAGAGCTAAAATTGAACTCTTAAATAAAGACAGAAAAGGAAGATGCTTCCTCATTCATACCCTAAACAATCATATTGGAGATAGTGTATCCTCGTGATTAATATCAGTAATCGCCAAGAGTTCATAGACCGCCTATAACTCTCCAAGTTACCATATTTACTCATATGACCACATTTTGAACTTGGATACTTTGACTTGTCCAGAAGCCATGTTTTCAATAGACACTATTGAAAACTCAACGTTGAGATTTAATATCCAATTACCTCAAAACATCCATATGATGATATTATACTCTCATTTAATAAATGGAGCCACGATGTCCATATCTATAAATGAAGTCCTCTATCGATTAACAAATGAATATCACCAAACTATCGAGGATAGACTATGCGATATAATCGTACTCATTGATAGCTCAAATGATATCACCTGCAACCATAAGTCCATCATTTATCTCAGGATTAAGATAGACTCTCCGATTGTCCTGATAATGAAATTACTTTTATCTACTGACGGTTATAGATAAAGTATTTCATTGTGATCCTGTTCAATACACCCAGTGCACTAGATCCTTTTGCTCGAAGACACTCCGATGATTTTAGACTCATCATATCTCATTTGATCCCACTCAAATGCTAGCAAAAGAATTCTACAACTTTAACAAGATAAAGGTGCCCAACCTTTAACTTAAGTTGTGAACGATATTCAAGACTAACTAAAGAATTGTGTCTACCACATACATATCCAGATGTATGAACAATTCTTCTTTTCTCATAGTCTTTAGACCTTATGATTATTTACTTTAACAATTATTTAAACTATAAATGCTATAAGATTTGTTTAAACCAGAAATCACTTTATTAATATGAATAAGATTGTTAATTACACCATTACACTCTTGCTATTGAGCATAATCCTAACAATCTCCCACTTGCGCTATAGCAAATGTGTCATATCTCTCAAGCCCATATTCTCTAGGTGCCCATCGAAACTCTTCTGAGGTAGAGCCTTTGTGAAGGGATCTGCTAGATTTTCCGCTGACGCGATTTTGGTAATCGTCACGTCACCTCTTTGAACTATCTCCCTTAAAAGATGATATTTCCTTTCTATGTGTTTACCTCTCTTGTGACTTCTAGGTTCTTTCGAATTAGCCACTGCTCCACTGTTGTCACAGTAGATAGTGATCTGCTTATTCGCACTAGGAACCACTTCCAAGTCAATCAAGAATTGACGGAGCCAAACAGCCTCTTTGGCAGCCTCGCATGCAGCAACATACTCAGCTTCCATGGTGGAATCAGCAATACAAGATTGCTTGATACTCCTCCATATAACTGCTCCTCCTCCAATAGTAAACACAGCCCCTGATGTGGATTTTCTGGAGTCAGAATCTGATTGAAAATCAGAATCTGTATAGAATCAAATCCCCTCCAGAGTATACAAGCATATTATCTCTCGTTCTCTTGAGATACTTGAAAATATGCTTGACTGCCGTCCAGTGATCAGGACCAGGCTTCGATTGAAACCTGCTAACTATGCCAACAGCAAAACAAATATCTGGTCTAGTACAGAGCATTGCATACATGAGACTTCCAACTGCCGAGGCATATGGAACTCTACTCATGAACTGCTCTTCATGCTCATTCTTAGGAACTTGTTCCTTAGAAAACTTGATTCCATGTCTGAAAGGTAACATACCTTTCTTGGAATCCTGCATGGAAAACCTAGACAAGATTTTGTCTATGTATGAAGCTTGGGATAATGCAATCGTTCTATTCTTTCTATCCCTTATAACTTGGATACCTAGAATAAAACTTGCTTCTCCTAAGTCCTTCATATCAAATTGTTTTGCTAACCATTCTTTTACTGATGTCAATACACCTACATCGTTTCCGATGAGTAGTATATCATCAACATAAAGAATCAGGAAAACCAACTTGTCGCCCTTAATCCTCTTGTATACACAAGGTTCGTCAAGATTCTGAATAAATCCAAAACCTTTGACAGCTTGATCGAACCTTATGTTCCAGGATCTGGATGCTTGCTTTAATCCATATATGGATTTTTGCAACTTGCATACCTTTTCCATTTGGCCCTTTTCAATGAATCCCTCTGGTTGCATCATGTAGATGCTTTCGTCAAGACTTCCATTAAGGAAAGCTGTCTTGACGTCCATTTGCCAAATCTCTAGATCTAAAGATGCTGCAATGGATAAGAGTATCCTAATGGATTTAAGCATGGCCACAGGAGAGAAGGTTTCCTCGTAATCGATACCTTCTTTCTGTGTATACCCTTTAGCTACCAATCTAGCTTTAAAGGTTTCCACCTTTCCATCCATACCTCTTTTCCTCTTGTATACCCACTTGCACCCAATGGGTTTTATCCCTTTAGGCAAGTCTACAAGGGACCAGACTTTGTTATTGAACATAGATTCAATCTCGGATTGCATTGCCTTTTGCCAATGGCGACTATCAACATCCTCCATAGCTTCCTTGTATGTATAGGGATCATCGTCGTCCGGGAGATTCTCTACAGATTCTCCCAGACCGATGTATCTTTCGGGTTGAGTTCTAACCCTCCCACTACGACGAGGAATGGTAGATTGTTGATCTTGTGTTGGATCGGAACTTACAATTGGGTTAGGTTGTGTAACCTCTCGTGGAATTGTATCTCCTGACATCTCATTCAGGACAATTCTACTTTTAGGCACAAAATCATTCATATAGTCCTTATCCAGAAATTTAGCATTTGTCGAAACAAATACTTTAAGATCTGAAGGACTATAAAAATAATATCCTTTAGTTTCTTTCGGATACCCTACAAATATACATGTTTCTGAACGGGACTCCATCTTTTCTGTCTTTCCTTTTAACACGTGCGCAGGACATCCAAATATCCTTAAGTGTTGTAAACTAGGCTTGCGCCCAGTCCACAACTCATGCGGTGTTTGAGGAACAGACTTAGATGGTACTCGGTTTAGAATGTATATTGCAGTTTGTAAAGTATATCCCCAGAAAGAAATAGGAAGTGTTGAATAACTCAACATAGACCTAACCATATCCAAAAGAGTTCTATTTCTCCTTTCTGCTACCCCATTTTGTTGAGGTGTTCCAGGTGCAGAAAACTGAGAAACTATCCCATTATCAATAAGATATTGCTGAAACTCTCCAGATAGATATTCTCCACCACGATCAGATCTCAAGATTTTTATGTGTTTCTCAAGCTGATTTTCCACTTCAGCTTTAAATGCTTTGAACATGTCAAAAGCATCCGACTTATGTCGCATGAGATACACATAGCCAAATCTTGAGTAATCATCTGTGAAAGTGATGAAGTACTCATATCCACCTCTAGCTTGAATGCTCATAGGTCCACATACATCTGTGTGTATCAATCCTAAACATTCAGTGGCTCTGGCACCTTTGGCAGAGAACGTCCTTTTGGTCATTTTACCTTCCAAACAAGATTCACAAGTTGGCAGATCATCAACCTTTAAGTCACTCAAAGGTCCGTCACTTACCAATCTTTTAATCCTATTAAGGTTAATATGACCTAAGCGTAAATGCCAAAGGTAGGTTTCATCTTTTGATAATTTAACTCTTTTATGATCAGGTTCCGTTATTTCTGTGTCTAACGAGTGAGAGATATTTCTATGCAAGAAGTATAGACCGTTTTCCAATGTACCTTTGCAAATAACTTTGTCATTCTTACTAATAATAAAAACTTTATTAAAAGTAACCGAATATCCAAATTTATTCAAACAAGAAACTGAAATTAAATTCCTCTTGAATTGAGGTACATAATAAACGTCTATCAAATCTAAATGCCTTCTAGAATCCAAACAAACTCTAATATCTCCCACTGCACTTGCAGACACTAACGTTCCGTTGCCCAAGCGCAAATTGATCTCATTCTTATTCAGCCTTCTCCTTTCTTGGAACCCCTGCAAGGAATAACAAACATGATTAGTGGCTCCTGAGTCTATGATCCAAGAATCTGTAGAATCAGCCAAAAAACATGTTTCAAGATAATTCAAATTACCTTCTTCCTTCTTGTTCTGGGACTTTGGGCAATTTCTCTTCCAATGTCCCTTTTCACCACAAAGGAAGCATTTCCCTTTGATCTTGGTTACTTTCTTGGTGTCCTTCTTGGTAGGCCCAAGTTGCTTTTTCTTCTGTTGTTTCTTGACCTTTTGACGGGCCTTAACAGAAGCAACTTTACCAACCACATGAATCTCTTGACCTTTGCCTTTCACAAGGATCTTTTCAGCACTTTGAACATCTTGCATCAGGCTCTGTAAGGTGTATTCCTTTTTGTTCAAAGTGTAGTCCAATTTGAACTGATCAAAGGAATCTGACAATGAATTGACAACCATATCAATCTTTGTCTCACCATCTATCTCAGCGCCATGCAGTTCAGCAATGTTGAGATGTGCTATGACTTTCATCATGTGATCTTTCACAGCCTGTCCAGGTTTCATCCTAAGATTCATAAAAGCAGTCACTGCCTCTCTCTTAGTCGTCCTGGACTTCATAGCAAACATCTCCTCTAGAGACATCATTATATCAGCAGCAGACTTCATTCCTTCATGCTGCTGTTGCAACACGTCGGAGATAGTGGCCATAATATAACATTTGGCCATATCATCTGAAGTCTTCCACTGCTCATACTCATCTCTTTGCACAATGCTTGATTCAATTGTAGGAGCAGGTGGTTTAGGAGTGGTTAGAACAAACTTATGTTTTTCACTTTGCAGCAACAACCCAATTTTCCTTTTCCATGTTACATAGTTATCTCCAGTTAAGGTGTTATCTTTCAGGATGTTCATAAGTGATGGGGTCATGATTTCTGAATGAAAACAAAGCATATATAAGTAAATAATCATTAAAAAGCACTTTTAAATATTTATCTTGAATTAAATGAATAACTCAATCATAAAATTCAACGGTGATCTAACACCCATAAATGTTACGCCTCCTTTGGGAGTTCGCACCATTTACTAGTTAGACTAGGTCCCACCTAATTGTTAACATAACAACCAGCGTTTTCAATTTTAGCCTTGCAATTTTACTGACAAGAACTCTTTGGAGGATATCAATAAAATTACATTGAGTGTGTCACCAAGATATCGACCCTCAATTTTCTCTAACGAAAATCCCTCCTTTGGGAGTAGATCTCGTTGAGTCCATTGTCTAGTCTATCCTTGTAAGGAAGTATATTGCTTAATTCCATTTATGGATGTCCCTTTGGGGAATTACCATAAAATAATTAAGCTCAACTAATCTTGGAAGCCATAGGTGTTACAAAAACACCTTCTCCCACTCAATTATTTAAGGCATGTGATTAAATCCCATAGAATGATTTACCAAGTTATCTAGATGCCAATTTAGATACCTAAATCATTCAATGCATGTTCATACCAAAAGAGATATATGAGTGGCACTCCTATTCTATATGTCATGTTATCATACAACAACAAATATTGTAATATTTAAGCATAAATTAAATAGCTACAATTTTGGCCCATCCTAGAAAAACAAGTAAATTACATTTGATATAGGAATACAAGATCTTCGAGTGGCCCATCACCATAAGCCCATCCTCCAGCCTCCCTCGACGGGATTGCACGGCCCACAATTCCACGTAAGGGGCTGCCATGCGCAGCCCATGGGCCTTGCATGGCTGCCGTGCGCAGCCCTCTTGGTTCCAAGGCTGCCGTGCGCAGCCCATGTATTTCGGGCACGCCATGCGCAGCCCAATCCACTCCTAGGGTGCGCACGGTGCTCGTTCTCGGTCCCGGTTGCTTCATTTCTTCGATATAGGACGTGTTACAATTTAATTTAAACAAAATAAAACTACTGCAGAAAATATTTTTTTTTTTTTTTTTTTTTTTTTTTAAACACTGCAGTAAAAATACTGCACATTAAATATATTTAATACATTAAAAAACTGCAGCAGAATTTTAATACAAAGAAAAAATCCTAGCAACTACCAAGAAGGAATTATGGCGATAATAGACCACCCTTCTTGTTACAATTCCGAAACGAAAAATACATTGAAAATCTAGAGCCAAAATCGAGCAATAACAATCCACATAAAAACATATATTAATCCATACATCACATGTAATAATATATGCGAATACCTAGAGTGCCATCTCTTTCTAAAACATGCATAATCACAATAAAAAGAAATCGATCCACGTATATATACGTTAATTAATTAAAAGGGTTCAACCTAGGCTCTGATACCAATTGCAGGGAAAAATACCGTAGTACCCGCAGCGGAAGCGAGACTAAAAAATTAGTTTTGGGTAGCTTTTAAAATTTTTCCAATTATGAACCTTAAACCCTTTTGATTAATCAAACATATATATATAAGAAAGTAATAAAAGAATTTAATACCTCTTGTCGCGTGATCCGATTGACTTGCGTCGATGGTAATCCGCAAGATCTTCAATCCTAGCACGAACGTGGATCACCTAGGAGCGTGGTCTCCCTTTCTTTGAATTGCAAACCTGTGATGGGATTAAACAAACTTTTCTCTCTTGTTCGTTAGTCACAAAAACAATCTAAAAGAACCTAAGATTATTCCGGTCACTTTTGAGTTCTCAATCTAATGATCGAAACTCGCGTGAACCTTGATCGATTTCGTATTCACAAGCTTATTGATGAATAAGCAACTAGAATACAATCAAAGAATAATCTATGTTCTTTTTGTTCTTAGTAGAATAATAGATCTCTTGCTATGAGTTAAGAAGAAGAAGAAAAATAATTTCTGCACACATGCACTAGTGGTGGCCGAAATCTATATGTTGTATTATATAGGTGGCCGAAATTTTCTTCTTATTTTAACCTAGGGTGACCGAAATCCTTGACCAAAAACAATTAGGGTTGCCGCAATTTTACTCCTAAAAGATTGGAGATTTAGTTGCACCCTAATTCCTATTTTGTTTAAGATTTCCAAACCCTAATCAAACTCAATAATCTTTTATTCCTTATTTGACTAAAATAAAAAGACTTCCTGTTTGAATAAATAAAACTAATTATTTATTTCCTTTTCAAACAAGTCTTTCTATTTAATTATACTACTACCAATAGTATACCTTTAGGAAACATATTTCCTAATGAGAAAAGATTTGTATCTTAATTAAATAATTAATTAATGAATTAATTAATTCTCATTTAATTAATTAATGAAAACAAAATAATATTTTAGGTTATTAACCTAGTTGCCGCCCCATACACATATTGGGCCCAAATATTATTTTCTCATTTCATTTAATCCTTTGGACTTTAATTAAAAAGCCCACATGTGAACTAGACCCAATCTTACTAAAAGAAACAAGCCCACATGTCATCCATTAATATATAAATATAATTGTGCAGCCCATTACATAAATAATGTGCAAATTATATTCTTAATATATTAAATTGCAATTCTAGATGGACCCCAAATTGGTCCGGTAGAATATATCAAGTGATCCATGCAAGTCCGTGTGGATTGGGGATCTTGGCGGGCTATCTAAATTTAAGCTCCAATAGACATAACCTAATCACAATCAACAAATGATTCACTTAGGTCCAATCCATTAATTTTAGCTCATTCCACTAAAGAGCTAAAATTGAACTCTTAAATAAAGACAGAAAAGGAAGATGCTTCCTCATTCATACCCTAAACAATCATATTGGAGATAGTGTATCCTCGTGATTAATATCAGTAATCCCCAAGAGTTCATAGACCGCCTATAACTCTCCAAGTTACCATATTTACTCATATGACCACATTTTGAACTTGGATACTTTGACTTGTCCAGAAGCCATGTTTTCAATAGACACTATTGAAAACTCAACGTTGAGATTTAATATCCAATTACCTCAAAACATCCATATGATGATATTATACTCTCATTTAATAAATGGAGCCACGATGTCCATATCTATAAATGAAGTCCTCTATCGATTAACAAATGAATATCACCAAACTATCGAGGATAGACTATGCGATATAATCGTACTCATTGATAGCTCAAATGATATCACCTGCAACCATAAGTCCATCATTTATCTCAGGATTAAGATAGACTCTCCGATTGTCCTGATAATGAAATTACTTTTATCTACTGACGGTTATAGATAAAGTATTTCATTGTGATCCTGTTCAATACACCCAGTGCACTAGATCCTTTTGCTCGAAGACACTCCGATGATTTTAGACTCATCATATCTCATTTGATCCCACTCAAATGCTAGCAAAAGAATTCTACAACTTTAACAAGATAAAGGTGCCCAACCTTTAACTTAAGTTGTGAACGATATTCAAGACTAACTAAAGAATTGTGTCTACCACATACATATCCAGATGTATGAACAATTCTTCTTTTCTCATAGTCTTTAGACCTTATGATTATTTACTTTAACAATTATTTAAACTATAAATGCTATAAGATTTGTTTAAACCAGAAATCACTTTATTAATATGAATAAGATTGTTAATTACACCATTACACTCTTGCTATTGAGCATAATCCTAACATTGAATACATTGCCAAAATCAGCATCTTCCATATACAATTCTTTAATGTAGTCAAAACCAAACAATCTAGCATCCAAAGTGGAAAGTAAAACGTACCTTCTAGACAAAGCATCAGCGACGACGTTTTCCTTACCTTTCTTGTACTTGATCACATATGGAAATGTTTCTATGAACTCCACCCACTTGGCATGCCGCTTATTTAGCTTGTGTTGCCCCTTTAAATGCTTTAAGGACTCATGATCCGTGTGAATCACAAATTCCTTTGGCCAAAGGTAGTGTTGTCAAGTCTCCAATGCCCTAACCAACGCATACATCTCCTTGTCATAGGTAGGATAATTCATGGCTGCTCCATTTATCTTCTCACCAAAAAATGCAATGGGACGTCCTTCTTGCATTAGAACAGCTCCAATACCTATTCCCGAAGCATCACACTCAATCTCAAAAGCTTTAGCAAAGTCAGGTAAAGCAAGCAAAGGTGCATTAGTTAGTTTTTCCTTTATCAAGTTAACTGCCTTTTCTTGTTCATTACCCCACTTAAAACCCACATTCTTTTTGATAACTTCCATTAAAGGTGCAGCTAGACTACTAAAGTCTTTCACAAACCTCCTATAGAAACTAGCCAACCCATGAAAACTTCTCACTTGTCCCACATTTGTCGGTTTCGGCCACTCTTTAATTGCCTTAACCTTTTCCTCATCAACCCCAATTCCCTTAGCACTAACAACAAAACCCAGAAATACAAGTTTATCTGTGCAAAAGGTACACTTTTTTAAATTAGCAAATAATTTTTCTGTTCTTAAAACACCTAAAACAAGTTTTAAATGTTCAACATGCTCATCCAAATTTTTGCTATAAATCAGAATGTCATCAAAGTAAACAACCACAAATTTTCTAATAAAAGCACGCAAAACATGGTTCATTAATCTCATGAAAGTACTTGGTGCATTAGTTAACCCAAAAGGCATAACTAACCACTCATATAAACCATATTTTGTTTTGAAAGCAGTTTTCCACTCATCACCTTCTTTCATCCTAATTTGATGATATCCACTTTTAAGATCAATTTTAGTGAAAACAATAGAACCATGCAATTTATCAAGCATATCATCTAATCTAGGAATAGGATGTCGATACTTTACAGTGATATTGTTGATGGCACGACAATCAACACACATCCTCCATGTTCCGTCCTTCTTAGGCACAAGCAATACGGGAACCGCACAAGGACTCATACTCTCACGGACATACCCCTTTTCCATGAGCTCCTCAACCTGTCTTTGAAGTTCCTTTGTCTCCTCGGGATTACTTCTATATGCGGGCCTATTTGGAATTGGTGCTCCGGGTACAAAATCAATTTGGTGCTCAATCCCCCTTATTGGTGGTAAACCAATAGGCATCTCCTCGGGAAACACTTCATCAAAGTCCTGCAAAAGGGAAACAACAACACTAGGCAAAGAAGAGTTAATTTCGTTAGCACTAAAACAAGCCTCTTTGTACAAAAGTACAATCATTGGCTGATTTGAAAACAAAGCCCTTTTGATCTCACTCCCTCTTGCATAAAAGCTCACTTGTTTTCTCTTCTTTTTTTTCTCATCAGCCTTTTTTTCTTTTTCAATTTTCTTTTCTTTTTTTGCTGTTCGGACTCCCTCTCTTTTGTCTCTCTTTCTTTTGAGCTCTCACTCTCCTTTTTAACATCTCTCTCTTTTTTTAACCTCACTTGATCTTCATATACTTGGCTTGGGGTTAAAGGTATAAGAGTGATTGTCCTTTTATTGAGTACAAATGAGTATCTATTTGTATATCCATCATGAGTCACATGCCTATCAAACTGCCATGGTCTTCCCAAAAGAATATGACTCGCATCCATTGGTACCACATCACAAATAACTTCATCTTTGTATTTTCCAATTGAAAATGACACCAACACCTGTTTATTCACCCTAACTTCCCCACTATCATTCAACCATTGTAGTTTATAAGGTTTTGGGTGCTTCAAAGTTGTCAAATTCAATTTTTCCACCAAAGTAGTGCTAGCCACATTAGTACAACTCCCCCCATCAATAATCATACTACATACCTTGTCATTAACATGGCAGCGGGTGTGAAAGATGTTATCATGTTGTACCTCATCATCTTCCTTGGCTTGAGCACTAAGAGCTCTTCTTGCCACCAAAAGCTCTCCACCCACCGGATATTCGAAGTCACTTGCATCCTCCAAAGGTGGCATAGACTCATCATCGGATTCATCCTCTGATTCGGTATCACCATCATCCCTCAAAACCATTACTCTTTTGTTTGGACATTGTGATGCAATATGACCTGCTCCCAAACACTTAAAGCATTTAATGTCACGGTTTCTAGAAGGTTGAGGATCTGATTTACCTTGATTTAATGAGCCTCCGGCCTTATGATCTTTAGGAGGTTCGGCTTTGGCCTTGAAACTAGGCTGGTCCTCTTTCTTGCTCCAATTCGGTTTCCATGTTGCAGAAGAACCTGAATTTTGCCCAACCCGTGTGGAACCCTTCCTCTTCAATTGTTGTTCCACTTTGATGGCCATGTGTACCATGTCAGTCAATTCAACATAGTGTTGCAACTCCACTACATTTGCAATGTCTCGGTGTAGCCCATTTAGAAACCTAGCCATTGTCGCCTCTCGGTCCTCCTCCACATCAGCTCGAATCATGGCTATCTTCATCTCCTTGTAGTAGTCTTCTACACACTTAGACCCTTGAGTAAGAGTTTGCAATTTTTGAAACCAACCCCTATAGTAGTGACTTGTAATGAATCTCCTCCTCATAACAGTTTTCATCTCCTCCCATGTCTCAATAGGTCTTTCTCCATTCCATCTCCTACTCATAATCAATTGATCCCACCAAACAATAGCATAATCGGTGAATTCTATGGCTGCCAATTTCACTTTCTTCAATTCGGAGTAATCATAGCGAGATGTGAACCTTGGTATAATGAAGACGCCACAATCAAGGATGGGATACTTGATTGATAAGTTAGGGAGGAACGCCACAGAGAAAATCTGATAAGTTCCAATCAGTTCTCAAAGAACAAAAGAGAAAATTCTCTCAACTTTTATTAAAAATTCAAAACTAACGAAAAAAAACATAAGTTGGTTCCTTTTAAACTAAAACCCTAGAAGACAAGGTAGGCTACACGCCTAACTCAACAAGGAAACAAATATTTTGGCCATTAAGGCCTTACAAAACGGGAAAGAAAATAAAACAAACTAAAACAAGCAACTATTGACTTATTTCCTAATTTGAAGGCTAATTTTGGAAGGAAATCAACCTCTTAATTTCGGAAAACAAATCAACCCAATATTATTTAGAAACTAAAAAGGAAATCTGAAATTGAATGTCCTCCAGCTTGTGCTCCACGCCTAAGCCTCTGCCACATGCCCAAATATTCTCTTATTCGGCCCAATCAATGGCCTTAATGACGTTAATAAGCACTTGATCTTCATGTGGGCTCATCTTGGTCTTCAACACTTCAGAATCAGCCCAAGTGTCTTGAATCAGGCCATTAAGTGCCTCTTTGAATCTCCTAGCCTTAGCCCTTGTTATTGGCCCAACCGGAACTTGCAATGGGTCACTTGGTGCAGCTCCCTTATTCTCATCACAAGTGTCAGCTGACATTCCCAATTTAGACTCATTATGGATCAAAAAGGTCTTTTCTTTGGTTGTAACATGGCTATGGGGTGTAACATGTTAATACAACAAATTTGGACAATTAGGAGTTCAAAATTACCAATCATGCTATAACAAGTCCACACACCTCTACAATGCTCCTTTTCACAATTATTCACACTCTAGCGTTTTAGGCATTTGTTTTACCCACATTTATGCTTACCATGTTGTACTCTACATCGTGAGTACTTAGCAACAAATAATTTGAGAATCTTTTGATTTGTCTCATTTTCTTTTCATTTGTGTTGCCCATATTTCTTTTATTTTGGCAATTAAGGCACATAAGTACTACTTTGGGTACTTTTACATTTAGCCATTTGCTTAGTGATCGGTCTATTTCTATATATGTTTTAGACCCCTATTTCCTAGTCTTTGTGCTTTGTTCTCGAGTATTTTAGGTTGTTTGATGTGCTTGTTGAGCTGTGCAGGTCTCGTTATCAGAAGTGGTGCAAATATTCAAGTATGGAAGAAAAGATGTCAATGCTGATCAGAAGTACATTTTTCTGCAGTGGACCGCCCCCTAGGTAGTGCCTACCTAGCGGTCCTATGCCGCGGTCAATGCATGTTGAAGCCTCCAAGTGAAATTGTGAAGGACCGCCCCCTAGGTAGTGCCTACCTAGCAGTCCTACCTAGCACCAAACTCCAGAGAAGTTGTCCAAAGATGACCGTGGCCTAGGCATGTCCTACATAACGGTCCTAGCTTGCACTAAACTCCAGAAGTGTGTCATTCAAGTGACCGCCCCCCAGACACTGTCCTACCTAGCGGTGGTCTCCAGTGGTGTTGCAAAAAGAGTACCGCGGGGTAGGCAAGTTGCCTACCTAGCGGCACGTGCAGCGAGAGTTTAAGTAATCTGATTCGTTTAGGTCAGCGAACGACGAGGTTGCGAGCCACTATAAATAAGACATGAGAGGGCTTTCAGAAGAAGTTAGAGAGTGCGAGATTGAGAGCTATTCTACCATCCATCCTTGGAAGAGACTGAAAAGCAAGAAGAAGACGAAGGATTCGAAGCAAGATTAGAAGACAACAATGGGTTCTATCTTCTCCTCTTCTATATTTTTGTTTACTCCATTGATGTGTAACTAAATCTTTACTAGGGATTCGATGTGAACCTCTATGAATACTCTTTGTTATAATTGACTATGTTTTAGTAATTCAAGTTTTGTTTCATTCAATTTGGGATTTCTTCTTGTCTATGCATGGTTTGTGCTAGTCTTGAATCTAGGGTTTATATGTTAAGGTTGAGAGATGTGTGGGTTTCACCAGTCTTAACCAATAATCAATTGAATGAATGAATTTATCGTAGCAGGTTATTGCACGTTATCTTTGGTTCTCTTGTTCTTGTGCTTAATGGATTCTCAATCATAGTCTACACGCAGGGTTTGCTAATGACTGTGATTGAGAATACTTGATTATGTGCTGTGTGGGTTGTAGGTTATAGTTGATATGCAGGGTTTGCTATTTACTCAACTGAGAAACGCTTGGTGTATGGTTGATTATTTTCTGTTATAGTTTATATGCAGGGTTTGCTATTGATTGTAGTAGAAGTACTTAATTTATCCCAGGACCACATAGCACTAATTATACATAATTTAAGAACGAACCCTTAACTTGATTAACATTCTTTGTGAAAGTCAATTCGAAGCATTGAGTAAACGTAGTTGGGGATCATTGATGACCTAGTCTTCTCACCTCTTGATCTCATTCTCATATTCTTGTTAATTGTTTTCTTAGTTTAATCTAGTTTTAATCTCAAATCAATCAAATCAATCTAAAATCTCTTGGTTACTGTTACTTGCTTAGCTTTAATTAGAATTGGTTTTAGTCGATAAATCTCTTTTCCTCGTGGGAACGATCCCTACTTGTCGCTGTACTTATCTCACGATTCGTGCACTTGCGAGTTAGGTTTTTATAACACGATTTTACACATCACTTAGCATATTTTCAATATATATATATATATATATTTTTCTTTGTACACACTATTTGACATTAGAGCATAACTTCTTTCATTACCACCATTACGCATCCTAACATGATAAATAACAAAGGTAGGCATGTGTTTAGGCTATGAGGTATATGGTTGTACGTGGTACCAAATGAAATAGTAGTGTTTGGCTTCAATTTTGGCTTTGGAGCACACAATATGGATAGGAAAGTGTTTAGGCTCTTGTGGGTAATTAAATTCATACACATTGCCTAATATCATGTCCACAATCATCTATCAAGGGAATGAACACATCTGATGTGGTCGTTTTGCACAACAAAATAATGTTTTAAATGTGTTCGTTTTAAAAACAAATTTCACCACTTAAAAATCCACTGAGATAGAAAACTAGTAGAGTGGTAAGTAGGATTCGTTCAACAGGGAATTAGAGTAATTAGTTGAATTATTTAACTAATCTAAATGCGATAAAATAAATCATAGATAAATGGATGAGTGAATGGGTTGTCAAGCCATCAAACATACTTGTAAAATAAACCTAATAAAACTAATAAAATGGAATGCTCAACAAATCTAGATAAGATATATGAAATAAACAATTAATATGAATTCTAGGGAAATGATAGAGTAGCTAACGGACTATGAGCAATTCATACATAGATTCTTTAATGCACTATCTACACAATCAAGGACCAATCTCATTCGAAAGTGTTGTTTAGGTCGTCACTACAAACCCTAAACAACTTCCCACCGCAATGCCTAACCGATTAAGGAGAGGGGGTCACGGCGAGATCGGTTAGTGATGATCGAATGGTCTGGGCAATTGAGGTTGATCACCCCTCCAAAAGCCTATTATATTCACTATGTGCTATAATTGATTAAGTGTGTCAATAACTCAACCAATTTTATCACAAATTAATCCTACAACATATAAGTGTGTCAATAACTCAATTAATCACATAAGTGCAAGATCTAATTAAAAAGTAAATAAAACTTAAATCATGCAAACATAATATTCAAAACTTTAATAAATACTCATGTCCAAAAAGTCTCTCAAATCATCCCCCTAAAATGGGGGTTTTAATTACACATAATTACAAACAAGAAAAGGAAGTAAAATGGAGAGAAATCACCATTGGGCCTCTCTTGTAAGCTTGATCCTTCCTTGAGCTTCCTTACTTGAATCTTGTGCAAACAGTGGGTGTTGATGATGTGTCTAGATAGGTGGAGTCATATGGAAAGTGACAAAGGAAAGGGGTGGAGAAGATGGAATGAGAAGAATGATTTATGTGAGGTAATCTAGATGTTGAGTTTTAGGTAGAAGAGAAATGGAGGGATTAGGAATGGTAGAAAAGAGGTTTCTTGGCTATCAAGAATTACCAAGTGTTATCCAAAAGGGAAAAATAGTGATGAATTTATATGGTTTTCAATTTAGGTCACGGGTGGTAAATTACCAAAACAACCCCTGACCATGGCAAATTACCATTTAGTCCATAAGAGGGGTGCATTGTGTAATTTTCACACCCAATCAGATTTGAGCAAAGATGAGCTCGCTATTTGTGCTCATGGAGACCTTAGGACGATGCAAATGGCAACATCAACTGGAGCCAGAATCAACTCCCTGTCACCATGGAGACATTGGAATCCAAATGGTGACATCGATTTACGCGGTTTTGTCGTGGTTTCGGGAAGTGGTGACATAAGGGAGCATGGTACCAATGGCTAGACCAGATTTCGTGGTGGATTTGGTGAGGTTTGGTGAACCGAATCGATGTCCACCATGGTCGCACAATCTCCACCGTTCGACTGGATCGAAAACCGACCGAAGTAAGGTGCTGGAAAGGTGATTCCGACGGTCGGACAGTTAGGGTTTTGAGGGAAGCCATGGCTAGTTCATGAGCTCAAGGAAGAAGATGAAGATTTGAAGAAGGTGAGGTGCATTTAAGAGTCTTGTTGGGTGTATTTAGGCTTAGGTGTGGTGAGCTCATAACATAGGATTAATTGGGCCTTTACATAACATATATACACGCTAGGCCCGTCAATTTAAAAAGCCCAAGTTTAAATCCTCATGAAACTCACTGTTTCACTAAATGAGGTGGCCTGGCTGCTTGGCAAATTACGATACGCCCCATGATCTCTTCTAAAATCACAATAAATTCAATCCTTCTTCAATAATTACAGTTTTACCTCGAATTGACCAATATTACTTCAATGCCCTGAACTTTATGAATACCTAAAAACACTTAATTCACACCATTAAATCACGGGATATTGGCCGGGAATCAAGCAAAAAGAAAAGGAAGTGGGGGTCAAAATCATAACAACTTTGGTTCGATTAACATCCATCAAGCAATTCCCTATATAATATACAATGTCCTATGGCATGTGACATATATGACGAGATGAGCGTTTAAGAATAATCAATACTACACTCAAAATGCACAATTTAAGCTTGTGTTTGTGATCTCATGGACATCTCCACTATTAGAACAAGGTGTGAAAGCACCGAGTCCCCTCAACTTAACACTAAAGGATGGGACAAACCCATGAAGGTGCAAGTGAAACCTTAAAGTAACACCAAGCTATATCACAAGATTACTATGCATAAGAAAACTTGCCAAAAACACACGCTAAAGGCATCGCAACCAAGCTAATTAAAGATCGAAATTTTGGCCAAGCGACAAAATTTGAAAAATATTAGACAAAAGACTCAAGACTCATAAAAAGATGACTCAAAAAGGCGACTTCACCCTCAAACCAAAACTCAACAATGTCCCTGTTGTTGGAAACCAAAAAGTACAGCCTAACGAGGTGGAAACCCCTTACAAGACTCAAATAGGCTCTATTAATCAAGGCGATTCAAGCAACATGTCATTTAAAGCATTGTTCAACCTAAATCAAGCATATTCTCAAAATTGGCGGAATAGGGGCAAAACAACCCCCAAACAGGATCTTTTCATAAGATCAAAACCTGTATATGTATATAATCAATATGCAACAAAAATGTGTTCATTTATATCAACAAAATATTCCAAATCCACATTTAACAATATGAAATCAATTAAGCACAAAATTTGAGAGGTAGAAACTCCCTTAGAAGGAAGATAGGTTCTGTCCTGTGCAAGCTATCATGTAATTCCTAAAAAGATGAAGAACCTAGGTTAAACACAACATCTCTTAACAAATGCAAGTTAAATGCAAATCAAAGCATAGTCTATAACGTTCATAGAATCTATTATTCAAAAGAAAGCAAAAAGCTAGAAGTTCAAATAAGTAAAACAGTTCAAAAACAAAAGACAAGAAAAAGTTTAAGAAATGGATGATCAATCCTCGTCTGAGGATTCCTTCTCTAGTTTGGTGGACGTCCCCTTCCCTCTGGGGTCAAGTTTTACTGTAATCCTTTCTTTGTGCTCTTTCCTTGACAACTCCATTTCTGCCAGAAGCTCTGCTGCATTCGGATCAATGACTGGGCCTCCTAAAAGTGGTGTGGAAGTGGCATGATATATATATATATATTATGTGTAGTGCGCAGGTCTGACACGAGATGCGCGGGTCTGTATTAGCGCAGTTACACCCACACAGTTTGGTTTTGGCATTTGCGCAATGAAACCAGCGCACTGTTGCCTTTTTACCACCTTGTTGTGCTAGATACTAAGCCTCCACTTTGGACTTTGTGTTTTCCTCTTCCTAGACCTACACAACTCACAAATACTAATAGAATTTACCTTATTATTTAAATATCAACTAAAACAACATTAATTCTTAAAAATACGAAAACTCAAAAATGAAACAAATTATGGTGTGTTCAATATTAATCTAGATTTTAACAATTTTACCCAATTTTCGCGTTAATCAAGATTACGAAAATTCCCCAATCTAGTCAACAAATATAACAAGTGTAATATGGTGCGGAATTATAAATGACACTTGATATTTACGTGGAAACCCTCACGGGAAAAACCACGGGCTGTATAGTGCGCCACACTCGAACCTCGAATCCACTAAATGTGTTAAACGATTACAACCTACTCCCGGTATATAATCACACACCTACCTAATCCCAGTATAAGTGAACCTAGTCCAATTTGCTTGTGTGACCACCTAATCCCGGTGTCCGACCTAATCCCGGTCTATCACACAAGACTTCAATTGCTTGTGATTTATGCAACCTAATCCCGGAAGCTACACAAGTCTTACTTCTCAATGAAGAGATAACAACCTAAGTGAATATATGAAATACTCAAAATGCAACAAGAGCAAGGCAACTCTATATGCTTACCTAGAATGATGATATATCAATGAAATCAATCCTAGATATCAAAAGCTAAATGACATATCATAGAGCTTAGCTAATCAAGATTCAACAAAACCTAAATAGCTATCACAATACAACACTCAATTCAACAATGTTGTCAATAATCATGGCAATGACAATAAATGCAATTAACAAGTGCAATCAAGGAATTGTCAATCAAAATGCCAATCAATGAGTCCTACACATCAATGTCTAAATGAAAATCATATAGACTTAGCTAGAGGGCAAAATAGTCCTAAATGCTAGCTATCAACAAACAACTCATCTCAACCAAAATCAAAGACTCAAACATGTTATAAACAACATTAAGTAAAGAGTCATGCATTTAATTAACCACTAAATGCTAATCCTAGGCAAAACATGTCATATATATGAAACAAAGAGATGTAGAACATGTAGAGATTACCTAGTCAAAGAAATCAACAAAAACCATGCTTGGATGATGCTAGGAAGAAGTTAGATGCACATGGGAAGTGATTTGGTTGAGTAAAGGTGAGTTCTTGGGAGCTTCTCTCTCTAGGGTTTGAGTTTCTCACTCTAAGGTCTGATTTTGAGCTCTCTTGGCCGAGCTAGGAAGAAGATGATACTTATATAGTGTGCCAAAGTGAAGTGGTGTCGTTTTGAACAAAATGCAAAAGACCGCCGATTCTGCGCCCTTGTTCTGCGCCCTTGGCCGCAGAACAAGGGCGCAAAAATGCACCTGACAAATTTTGCGGCCCCTAAACGCAAAAACCAAGGGCGCAGAAAAGAGGACAGAGAGTATGAATTCTGATCCTTGTTCTGCGCCCTTATTTATGCGGCCTTGACCGCAGAACAGGGCGCAAAAACGCACCTGATGGAGTTTCCTAAAAAGAAAAATATGATGTGTAATTCCAAGCAAGATGCACCCATATGGACAAGAATGAAGAGAGATTAAATGAGCAATTCATGCATACACACAATAAAGACACAACACATTCAAGAATAAGAATTATGCAAGTGTTGTGTGTGTGTGCATCTATTTCTCTTCATTGTAAGAAACACTAATTATTATACCTTTGGAGTGCTTCTTCCCTTGAGGTCTTGAAAAGGGCCTTTGAGCATGATCTTCAATCACCTAACTACCCTTACAATTCAAACCCCCAATATGTGGTTTGTCTACGAAATAAGCCAATCAACAATGGGAATCCTTACAAAAAACATTAATTCATGGGTCTCACAATGACTTTTCTCCAAAACTTAGACTTACCAAAACATTTAAAATGCACAAAGAACTCAATCATAAAAGTAGTATCTTAGTTAAATGAGAAAAGAAATTGTGAACTCCTAATGTGCACTAAAAATGTTCAATGCTATGCACTCAAAGTGGGACATAGGTTAACCAAAGGAGGTTTGACTGGATTTGGGAGTCCACTCCTTTTGACTACCCAAATGGGTTTCAATGGTTTATTCAATTTTTTTTGCCCCCTTTGTCCTCACTTAACTTACTAGGTACTTCTTAACCCAAATTTTCTTGACATTTTGTTGGTGCATTTTAGACCTTCTTTGACTCATTCTTAAACTTTGAAAAATAAAACATTGGGCCTTAGTGTGCCCTTTTTTGCTGCAAAAGTAACTAGTCAAAGGACGGTTAGAAAAACTCCCTATTTGGTCATGGATGCAGGGCCTTCGATGATGCTTAACTTGGAGGGACTTTGTCTCTTGATTCACCATGTCAAGTTGGTCTAGAAAATTACACTCTTTGACTTTGGAGAGCTTCAATTCTCCTCTTTCTTGTTTAACCGTTCTTGCAACTCCATCACTGTATTGGTTGATTTCTCAACCCTAATAAGCATCTTTCTCAACCTCATTGAGTTTTCTTCCTCAAACTCCTCAGAAAGTTTGGCTAAATCTTCTAGGTTCTTTGAAGTTACCTTCTCCTTTTCTTCAAGCATGATGACTTGTTCACCTAGTTCTTCAATTGAAGTTGAGAATTCTTATGCCTTCTTTTTTAAAAGCCCATTTTCGGCCTTTAGCATCCTCACTTTTAGCATGAGCTTTTCATTATTTCTTTCTAGCTCTCTTATCTCCACAAGAATTCTTTTTGCCAACTTTTCGTCTTCAAGCTTAATTGCCTCTTGTTCTAACAAGTAATCATGGTTGCCTTCTTACATTTCGGTTACCATCTCAAAAGCTTGCACGAGATCAACTACTTGGCTCTTCTTCTTTCTCGACTTAGGAACCTTTAACACTAGGCAACCATTTTCTTGTCTATCGATGGGTCGGTTCCTATTGAACTTTACACTCTTGCCTCCACGACTGAAAGCTATATCAATAGTGTTACAGTCGTGAGGATCAATTGGACAAGAGAGTGAGTCATAGATGTTTTGGTGCGATTTCTCCATCTTGGAGTTCTTCAAACTTCCGGGAAAAGGTATGGGTGGTACAGATGGATTTGGTGACTTGTGAAGTTGTGGCCTTGGTTCTGGATTTATCACCTCCACCTCGTTTTTCTTTTCTAATTCCTTCTCTTCTATTCCTTCCATTTTGTAAGGATTCCCGGTTTTTAATTGGCTTATTTCATGGACAAACCACATATTGGGGTTGTTTGTAAAGGGTAGCTTAGGTGATAGGTGATCATGCTCAATGACCCTTCTCAAGACCTCAAGGTGGACAAGCACTCAAAAGGTATATCTTATGTGCTTATTTTCTTATTGAAGAGATTTAGTTGCACACACTCACTTGTAATGTTTGCATATGTATGCTTTACTTTTGTGTGCATTCTCTTCAAATGTCACTTTTCACACTAGCACTTTGTTTGTTATTTCTTGGTGTGTGTTTTTAGTGTCTTGCAATTCGTTTCCCGAATATGTTCGGAAACGTCCGTGCTTGCACAAAAGTGTGCTTGGTTTTGCATGAAGATCGCCTTCGGAGAATGCCCTTAGCTTTTCCTTTGGTTTCACCTTCAGTGGTGAAACGGCGGTTTGATCAGCGGCCATGACCGCCGAATGGAAACCTCCGTTTGATTCCAGAGAGCTCTGGATTGGATCTGCGGTTATGATCGGCGACCAGGCCACCGAATCGAAACCGCCGAATAGACCTGATGCATTTATTATCTCGGTCTCTGTTCGGCGGTTTCGAAACCGTCGAATGAAACTGCCGTTTTAGATATTTTAGGTCGGTTTCTTTTTGGGTTTTGATCGGCAGTTTCGTTGACCATCGAATCTAGTCGCCGTTTGATCCCCTGCTTCTCGGGTTCAAATCAGCAGTTCAATTCTGTGGCCACGACCGCAGAATGAAACCGCCAAATGGTGATTTCAAGGGCAAACTTGTCTTTTCACGTGCCCTGTTCTTGATGTCTATAAATATCACACTTTCTCATTTCTCGAACTCAATTCTCTAACTCTAAAGAACCCTAAACTTAAAAGAGAGATTTTTGAGAGAAAATCAAATCAAGAACTCATTTTTATACACTCAAACCATATGCATGTGCATCGAAGATCATCTAAGCATTTTCTAGCATAGTTAGTTTGCTTATTTGAATGGGTATTGGTCATCACACTTGCCTTGGTATGTTCTTCACTTTTATCCATTGATATTTAGTGTTTTATTTATCAAGGCATCTCTTTTATTATTTGAATGATCTTAGATTAATATCTTATATTCAAAATAGAGATTGTTTGTGATGACATGATTGAGTGTTGTATTGTAATAGCTATCTAGGTTTTTATAATCTATTTTTAGCTAAGCTATTTGACATGTCATTTAGCTATTGATATCTAGGATTGTTTTTATTGACATATTATCATCCTAGATAAGCATATAGGGTTGCCTAGCTCTTATTGAATGTATTGAGTATTTTTATATATTCACACAAAGGTTGTATAATCTCTTCATTGAGAATTTAAGTCTTGTTGGCTAAGGTTGCTTAGGCCACAAGCAAAATGGAATAGAGCCACTTTTAAAGGCCCGCGTGGAAGAAGTGTGGGGTTATAGACCGGAGTGTTAGACGAGGTCTACACAGGTTGTAAACTTCATTTCAATTAGTGGATTTTGAGGTTCGAGTGTGGCGCACTATACAGCCCGTGGTTTTTTCGCAGTGGTTGGGTTTTCCACGTATACATCAAGTGTTATTTAAATTTTGCACCATATTACACTTGTTGTATTTATATTGACTATTAGGTGTATTTTTGTAATATTAACCTTAAACGAAAATTGGGTGAAAATTAGTTAAAATCTATTCACCCCCCCCCCCCCCCCCCCCCTCTAGATTAATATTTGTAAACACACCCGAGTTGTATTTGTGAACTTTCAATTGGTATCAGAGCGGGTTCCTAGATATACTTAGGTGATCCTTGCTCATTTTTGGTGTGTTTTGCATTGTGTGTGATTTTTGATTTATTCATACATTTTGCATTCATCTCATTTGCATTCATCCAAACACTATGAGTGATATTAGGATGAGCAAAGAGGGAGCGTCAAGTGTGAGGCCACCGTTGCTCACCGGTGTGAATTATGCCTCATGGAAAGGCAAGATGGAGGCATACGTGTGTCAAATCCATAATAAGGCATGGATGGCTATTGAGGATGGGTATGCACCTCCTATGATGACTCCCACAGGTGGAGGAGAAGATGTTCTCAAACCTAAGGCGCAATGGAATGCATAAGAGTTTGAGACTTCAAAGTGGAATAGGAAGGCATGGCACGCCATTCTATGTGCAGTGGATGAAAATTAGTACAAACTGATTCAGAACACTAGGATAGCCAAGGAGGCATGGGATATCTTAGAGGTTGCACATGAAGGAACCGATGTTGTCAAGGATTCCAAGCTACAAGTCCTTCAAACACAATTCGAGTTGCTTAAGATGGAGGAGGATGAGTGCTTCAATGACTTTGAAGTCAAGTTGATGGATATTGTCAATCAAAGCTATCAACTAGGTGATCCATATTCGGATAGGAGAGTTAAGCAGAAAATAATGAGGTATCTCCCTGCTAAGTTTGAATCGAAAGTTATGGCTTTAGAAGAAAATTTTGGTTATAAGGACATGAAGCCAAACGAGGTAATTGGAAGACTCCTCGCCTATGAGTCTAGGAAGGGTCCTAGTACTTCACCTCCTAAAAAGCAAAAAGGGATTGCTTTGAAAGCCTCCAAGGTTGAGAAGGAGGAAAAGGAGGACTCGGATGAAGACATAGCTTTGTTACTTAGAAGATTCAAAAAGTTTGTCAAGTTCGAGAAGAATAGTTTTGGATCCAAAGGTCAAGACTTGAAGAAAAAGGCTCCCTTCAAGAGATTTGAGCCTAGGCAAGAGAATAGTGATAGGAAAGGGATCCAATGCTATGAGTGTGGAGGTATAGGACATATCTCACTCGATTGTGGAAATTTGAAGAACAAGACGGGAAAAGTGATGGCTGCCACATGGAGTGAAAGTGATGACTCCGGAGAAGGAGATAAGTCATCAAGTGATGAAGAACTTACCATTAACTATACGGCATTTGGAGCCTCGTATGTAGAGAATGAAGTTGTTGGTAAGAAGATCTTGACTAGTGATCCCATAGAAGAAATAGATGAAGAAGTAGCTATTGAAGTGGTTGGTGTAGCTACTCATTGGGATATGTCCAATACTTCATCAAGAGACAAATTTGATGATCTTGATGAGGAAGATGACTCAAGTCGGGAGAATTTGTCACCTAACTCTACAAAAGGAAATGTAGAGAAAATGGATGTTCATGACTTTATAGTCAAGTGTGAAAGTTCTATGATGAAGGATAAAAGAAAGCTAAAGATTTTAGAGGAAGAAAATCTAGAACTTTCATCACACAATGACCACTTAAGTAAGCAAGTGGAGATGATGGGTCTCAAAGACAACGTTGAAGGATTTGAAAGCTCTAGGTTAGAGAGTGAAAAAGAGATTCAAAGTTTAAAGGAAGAGAACCTTAGGCTTTCAACGCTTGTTGATCACTTGAGTAGTGAAGTGGTAAGATCCATTAAGGATGAAGACAAGCTAAGAGATGAGCTAGCTTTGTCTAAGAGGAATGAAGAAGGGTTGAAAAGAGAGCTTAGAGATGCTAGAGACTTGATCGCTAAGTTGACCTCTAGCACGGAAAAACTCAACCACTTGTTGAGTGTTGGAAAAGTCCCTTGTGACAAACGAGGTCTTGGCTTTGAAGATGACAAGGAGAGTATCACTCCTAACAATACCGTATTTGTCAAGAGCTTAGGCAAGAAAGAGGCTTCACCGGTGCAAACTCCAAGGAAGAAGATTGATCTAGGACAATGCTCTCATAGTGCACAAGTGAAGGTAGTGTCAAGGAGACAACCTCAAGCTCAAAGAGTTCCTCATGTTAACTTCCGTCAACCTAAGATCCACAAAGGGGAGACACCTATCATACAAACTCAATCGAGTGAGCAACCTTATCTTGGCTATCAACAATGATGGAGAGATCCAATTCTACAACCAAGACAACCATGATGACAATGGAATGCACTAAAGCATGCACAAGGGAATGGTATGATTCCTAACTTTATTCCCACTTGTCATTTTTGTGGAATTTGTAAGATCTTTTATTTGTATTGGCTTGATTCCATTGCAAAACTCTATATATTTTGTATTAGTAGTTGCTTAAGTGTTTCTTGGAAGAAAGGAGCCTCAAAGGTGAAGAAGCAACATCTTGTGCAAATATCGTCTTCAAGGGGAACATCGCTTACTTGGATGCAAAGGTATCAAGATTCTTCTTCCTCTTGCAAGGCGTTAGCGCACACACACACAATTCATATATGTGTGTCCCTGCATCGTAGTTCAAACATTTTGTATAACACTTTCACACACATTTAGTATGCTCATGCATTTATCTCATTGTTAACAATCTTGTAGAATTGCATGTTTTCTCACTATCGCTTAGATATGGCATGCTTGTGTTGCATAGTGTTTATTTGTTTGTGTTTCTGTGTTTTGGACTTGAACATGGTCTTATTTGATTCCTTATTGAGTTCCGGTCATTTCGGTTACTCATTCGTTTAGTTTTGAGTCCAAACGATGTAGTTACGCTACTTTTCGTTCTCATTCGTTGAGTTGTGTTCGTCGTCGTTTTCCGAGATGAATTCTCAACCATTTGTCAAAGTTTCATAGTCTTTGTTGTGTGTGAGGGAGTTACGATTTGTAATCCAAAAATGGATTCAAAATCGGAGTTCGGATGCCCGAATACGGCTGAAGAACGTGAGAGGTGCGCGGGAGAAGCACCATTGCCACCCACGTGTGGAGGCCGTGTGCCACACGGCCCAAGATGACCTCTGGTCCCGTTTGGCACACGTGCCCCACATGGGGACAAGGCTGGTTTGGCTTGTTTTTGTTGGACAAAAATGCCCCTCTTCTCCTTCCTTTAAATACCTTCTCTTCCCTCCATTTCTAACAACTTGAACAACATCAAATTGGAAAATTCTGCAGAAATGTTCTTGATTTTGGTTTACTTACTTTGATCATAACTTCTTCATATGAACTCGAAATTGAGTGATTCAAAAGACAAAATTGTTGGTCTCGATGAGAACTACAAACCCCAAGTATTTTTAGAGCCGTTTGACTTCGTCATTTTTTACAGTACTCTGTTTTCAGTCCGAGGTCCATTGGTTGTATGTGAAACTTCTTCTCTTGCAATTTCATTTGATCATCTCTATGATTCTTTCTATTTGATTGTTGAAATATGTTGAGAAGTATGTTAGATCATATGTTAGGGTTGTATGATTGATTAGCTAATTGAGTTTAGCTTTGTGATTTCTCTTAAATATATTTTTGCTAGACTTGAGGTTGATTGAAATTGATTCTAGAAATTGATTTTATAATGTGCTTCATATTATCTTCTAGGTTCAATTTTTTGATATAAGAACTAAGATTTTTGTGACATATATTGAATATCCTAATCTTGTTCTTATTTTTTTGGCATGCTTTGATTTCTAGATAGATTTGTGATTGTGTGTTGATAGTATATTCTAGATTATCATTAAGCATGTTCATAAAGTGTGTTTGATCTACTTACTCTATTTGTGTGTGCTTGCATCATTTGCATCACCTAGATCATTGCCTTGTAATAGGTTGAAGTCTCTTATCAAGGTGAGTGAAGCCTTTGACTTGAGCAAGAAGACTTGGCTAGGAAAGGTTTTCGGATAACCAAGCAAGAAGTCTTAGTTAGAATCAAGGTGATTCGGATAACTAAGCAAGAAGTCTTAGCAAGGAGTTTAATACTCTGGATGGTTGAGCTAGGATAGCTTAACTAGGATCTCTTGATCTAGATTGCTAAGTAAGGAAATCTTCTTAGAGGTTTTTTAGTCTTGGATAGGAAGTTGCTCTCTAGAGGTGTGGGATACATCTTGGATAGACAGTAGGCTAGGTAATTCACTAGGCCTTTGAGAGGTGATTAGGATTTGATAGCTTGAAGTGGATGTCATAGTGTTGATAGCTTTGAGTGTGTAAGTTCTTTTCATATAGTGGATTTGCTTTGCCGGTGGTTGTGGATTCAACCCGTGGATGTTTCCTCTTTGAGGTTTTACCACGTAAAAACATTGTGTCTCATTTTCGCTTTATATTTCCTTATCTTCCATATGTTCACTTGTATTGATTCTTTTGTATATTGATGCTTACATGAATTGATTCATATTATACAATTGCTATATCATTTCAAGTATTCATTTCATTCTTATATTCCACATTTTTTTTAATATTAGTATAAACCACTATTTCTTTAAAGGGAATTTCAGAATTGATGGTCACATTAGACCAAGTTGCTTTTATTACATTCAAATGTGTAGAGTTAAAAGCATGATAGAAAAGAAAAAGGCTAGAGCTAGAGTGCATGTTCACATAAAGGAAGAAACTAATTTGCATGATCCTTTATCTTCTAAAGCTCTAGAACCTTTGTCCACTAGGAAGAAAATTATATCACCTAAATGGATAAGGAAAATTAATGAACCCGCTTGCTACGAGACTAACAAGTCTCATATAGGTTCAACCGAGTCAAATGGACTTGGTAGGTTCATAGGACCTCATGACCTTCATTGATGAAGGGTGGTTTTTAACCCCATATGGGGAACTCAAGCAAAGAGAGTTTTTGCATACTTGATGAATGCAAAATATTTTAAAGATCTTATGCTTCTTTGTTGATTGCTTGAGTAAGCTTGGTTGCACATATGTATATATGTTTACTATTCAAATAAGTGTGAACCATGCTTGTATTATAATCCATGTCATATTTATGTTCAAACATACATTTTTGGACTAGGAAATCTACATAGAAAGTATGATTTGAATGACCTATAGTTATTTCCATGACATGATGATTCTTAAATGGACATGTTAAATGCCATATGAAAAGCATGAAATTCAAATGACATGCTCAAATGAAAAAGCATGAATTGATGATTGCATAATTCTTAAATGCAAAACTTGTGTGAAAAAACTTATGAGACACAAATGATTAAAGGATCTTGTATCCGGTCAAAGGATTTTACAATCCAAATGTCTATCTTTCTTTATTTGCTGAACATGGTTACTATCATACGGGTTTTATATCTGGAAAAATCAAATAGGGTGCAAAGTCGCTCATGCCATGTTTCACTTATAAAGTTGGATATAGTGTTTATTAAATTGAAAATCAATAAATTCTCTATATCTTTCCTTCTCTCATGACATTGGTGAAATTGGTTTGAATTCTTTTTAGAAACCCTTGTCATTTGCTTTGCCAAATACCATTGTATTTTGGACTTGAATGCAACATGTCTTGTATGCAAAGCATTTTTATTTCACACATTTTATCAAAATAAATCTCCTTGTTTCTCTCCAATTAATTGTGTAGCATAAGTGACCTATTTGAATATGCAATTATCTTATATGCTACTATCTCTCTTTGCTATGAGTGACCTTGTTGGGGACTACTCCTTTGCCTATATCATGACAAAAAGGGGGAGTAGAATGTGGTGAAGGGGAGATGCTAAATTGTTGTGGCAATTTGTGCATATTGGGGAGATTACATATTGAGGGGGAGTAACCCATTGAGGGGGAGCATTGCATTTACATACATTGCATGATATTGTGTTTAACTTTCTTAAATGCAAATGCTTGTTTATTTCACATGATTAATCTCACATGTATATGTATTGGAAAATATAGAAAACTTGTTTTTAGGGATTGATTGTTCTACAAGAGATTGAAGACTTCAAGATTTTATTGTTATTATATCTCTTTGTAATGTAGAAAATCTTTGTAGACCCTTAGTTTCTATTTTGTTGTGAGGAATCAATGTGAGTGGTGGTTTTGTCACGAAATAGCCAAAGGGGGAGATTGTAAGGATTCCCGGTTTTTAATTGGCTTATTTTGTGGACAAACCACATATTGGGGTTGTTTGTAAAGGGTAGCTTAGGTGATAGGTGATAGGTGATCATGCTCAATGACCCTTCTCAAGACCTCAAGGTGGACAAGCACTCAAAGGTATATCTTATGTGCTTATTTTCTTATTGAAGAGATTTAGTTGCACACACTCATTTATAATGTTTGCATATGTATGCTTTACTTTTGTGTGAATTCTCTTCAAATGTCACTTTTCACACTAGCACTTTGTTTGTTATTTCTTGGTGTGTGTTTTTAGTGTCTTGTAATTCGTTTCCCGAATATGTTCGGAAACATCCGCGCTTGCACGAAAGTGTGCTTGGTTTTGCGCGAAGATCACCTTCGGAGAATGCCCTTGGCTTCTCCTTTGGTTTCACCTTCAGTGGTGAAACGGCGGTTTGATCGGCAGCCATGACCGCCAAATGGAAACCGCCGTTTGATTCCAGAGAGCTCTGGATTGGATCTGCGTTATGATCGGCGGCCAAGCCGCCGAATCGAAACCACCGAATAGACCTGATGCATTTTTTATCTCGGTTTCTATTCGACGGTTTAATCGGCGGTTTCAAAACCGCCGAATGAAACTGTCGTTTTAGATATTTTAGGTCGGTTTCTTTGTGGGTTTTGATCGGCGGTTTCGTTGACCGCTGAATCTGGTCGCCGTTTGATCCCCTGCTTCTCGGGTTCAACTTGGCGGTTCAATTCTGTGGCCACGACCGCAGAATGAAACGGCCGAACGGTGATTTCAAGGGCAAACTTGTCTTTTCACGTGCCTTGTTCTTGATGTCTATAAATATCACACTTTCTCATTTCTCTAACTCAATTCTCTGACTCTAAAGAACCCTAAACTTAAAAGAGAGATTTTTGAGAGAAAATCAAATCATTTTATACACTCAAACCATACACATATGCATCAAAGATCATCTAAGCATTTTCTAGCATAGTTAGTTTGCTTATTTGAATGGGTATTAGCCATCACACTTCCCTTGGTATGTTCTTCACTTTTATCCATTGATATTTAGTGTTTTATTTATCAAGGCATCTCTTTTATTATTTGAATGATCTTAGATTAATATCTTATATTCAAAATAGAGATTGTTTGTGATGACATGATTGAGTGTTGTATTGTAATAGCTATCTAGGTTTTTATAATCTATTTTTAGTTAAGCTATTTGACATGTCATTTAGCTATTGAAATCTAGGATTGTTTTTATTGACATATTATCATCCTAGATAAGCATATAGGGTTGCCTAGCTCTTATTGCATGTATTGAGTATTTTTATATATTCACACATAGGTTGTATAATCTATTCATTGAGAATTTAAGTCTTGTTGGCTAAGGTTGCTTAGGCCACAAGCAAAATGGACTAGAGCCACTTTTAAAGGCCTGCGTGGTAGAAGTGTGGGGTTATAGACCAGAGTGTTAGACGAGGTCTACATAGGTTGTAAACTCCATTTCAATTAGTGAATTTCGAGGTTCGAGTGTGGCGCACTATACAGCCCGTGGTTTTTTCCCAGTGGTTGGGTTTTCCACGTATACATCAAGTGTTATTTAAATTCCGCACCATATTACACTTGTTGTATTTATATTGACTATTAGGGGTATTTTCGTAATATTGACCTTAAATGAAAATTGGGTGAAAATTAGTTAAAATCTATTCACCCCCACTCCCCCCCCCCCCCCCCCCCCCCCCCTTTAGATTAATATATGTAAACACACCCGAGTTGTATTTGTGAACTTTCACATTTGTACAACCCCATCTTCTTCAATGGCAGCCTCCTTGTTGCTATCTCCTAAAACCTTTCTGCTTTGAAGGATTGCCATTTCTCTAACTTGCTCTGGTTGGCTTGGGAATCTCCCATTTTCTCCTTCTTGTCATAATTCTACCAACTGCCCGATTTGGGACTTAATCCTATGAATGATGGCATCCATCTCGTTTGATTGTTTGTCATTTTCCCGCATGTATATTTCCACGTTTTCTGTTTTTGCTTGTTGCAAAACTTGGATATCTTGTGTATCCTGATTTGACTGCATGAACTCTCCTATCAATCCTTCAAGTGATCCTTCATCTAGTTGATAGGAATCAATGCACTCTTGATTGTAATAACACTCTTGCTGCATATTCTATGATGCTCCCTGTTGAGTTGACATTGTCTCCTCATTGTTTTGAAGATAATCACTAATAAAGTTCACAAGTTTCTCTTCATCTGAAATGGTTCCGACCTCATTGTAGTCCCATTGGAAATTTTGATTATTCCCCGATTTCTGACTACATTGGTCATCATATGGCTCATACCCAAGCCTTAAATATTGCCTAGAATAATCCAAGAGGAAGAAGAATCTCGATACCTTAGCATCCAAGTATGCAATGTTCCCCTTGAAGACAATATTTGCATAAGATGTTGCTTCTTCACCTTTGAAGCTTCTTTTCTCCAAGAATCACCTAAGCAACAACTATTATAAATATAGAGAATTTTGCAATAGAATCGAGCCAATACAAATCAAGGATCTTACAATAGTTGCTCTTAAATTAAATTCAATGAATTCTTTATATCCTTGCTTCTCTCATGACAAATGGTAAAATTAGTTTGAATTCTATTGGTAACATTTATCACTTGCTTTGCCAAATACCATTGCATTTTGGACTTGAATGCAACATGTCTTGTATGCAAAACATTTTTAATTCACACATTTTCAGTAAAATAAATCCCCTTGTTTCTCTCCAATTAATTGAGTGGCTTAAAATGGCTTATAAGATTATACAAATATTTTGTATGTTACTATCTCTCTTTGCTACAAGTGACCCAGTTGGGTGATACTCCTTTGCCTATATCATGACAAAAAGGGGGAGTAGTATGTGGTGGTAAAAGGAGTTTGATTATGGTAGTAACAAATGCACATGTTGGGGAGAATGCAAATTTAGGGGGAGTAACCCATTGAGGGGGAGCATTGTATTCACATACATTGCATGATGTTGTGCTTAAATGTAGGGAAAAATCGTACCCGCAGCGGAAGCGAGACTAAAAATTAGTTTGAGTAGCTTTTAAAATTTTTCCAATTTTATGAACCTTAAACCCTTTTACTTAATCAAACATATATAATAAAGTAATAAAAGATTAATACCTCTTGTCGCGTGATCCGATTGACTTGCGTCGATGGTAATCCGCAAGATCTTCAATCCTAGCACGAACGTGGATCACCTAGGAGCGTGGTCTCCCTTCTCTTTGAATTGCAAACCTGTGATTGGATTTAAACAAACTTTTCTTGATTCGTTAGTCCAAAAACAATCTAAAGGAACCTAAGATTATTCCGGTCACTTTTGAGTTCTCAATCGTATGATCGAAACTCGCGTGAACCTAGATCGATATAGTATTCACAAGCTTATTGATGAACAAGCAACTAGAACACAATCAAAGAATAATCAATGTTCCTTTTGTTTTTAGTAGAATAATAGATCTCTAACTATGAGTTGAGAAGAAGAAGAAGAAGAAAAATTCTGCACCAAAAACCCTAGTTCTTAAAGTGGTGGCCGAAATCTATATGTGTACATATATAGGTGGCCGAAATTTCTCTTCTTTCTTCTTTAGGGTTGGCCGAATTCTCTTCCTAAAATAATTAGGGTTGCCGCAATTTCCAAACAAAATTAATTAGTTTGAATTGCACCCTAATTCCTATTTAGAAAAGATTTCCAAAACCTAATCAAACTCATAAATCTTTTATTCTTTATTTGACTAAAATAAAAAGACTTCCTATTTGATTAAATAAATAAAATTAATTATTTATTTTCCTTGTCAAACAAGTCTTTCTATTTAATTATACTACTACCAATAGTATACAAATAGGAATCATATTTCCTATTTAGAAAAAATTTGTTACTTTAATTAAACAATTAATTAATAAATCAATTAATTCTTATTTAATTAAATAATGAAACAAAATAATATTAAATGCCATTATAGCATGTTGCCGCCCCACATATATACATTGGGCCAAATATTATTTCTCTTATTTCATTAAATCCATAGGACTTTAAATAAAAAGCCCACATGTGAACTAGACCCATTCTTACTAAAAGAAACAAGCCCACATGTCATCCATTAATATATAAATATAATTGTGCAGCCCATTATATAAATAATGTGCATATTATATTCTTAATACATTAAATTGCAATTCTAGATGGACCCTAAATTGGTCCGGTAGAATATAACAAGTGATCCATGCAAGTCCGTGTGGATTGGGGATCTTGGCGGGCTATCTAAATTTAAGCTCCAATAGACATAACCTAATCACAATCAACAAATGATTCACTTAGCTCCGATCCATTAATTTTAGCTCATTCCACTAAAGAGCTAAAATTGAACTCTTAAATAAAGACAGAAAAGGAAGATGCTTCCTCATTCATACTCTAGACAATCATATTGGAGATAGTGTGTCCTCGTGATTAATATCAGTAATCGCCAAGAGTTCATAGACCGCCTATAACTCTCCAAGTTACCATATTTACTCATATGACCACGTTTTGAACTTGGATATTTTGACTTGTCCAGAAGCCATATTTTCAATAGACACTATTGAAAACTCAACGTTGAGATTTAATATCCAATTACCTCAAAACATCCATATGATGATATTATACTCTCATTTAATAAATGGAGCCACGATGTCCATATCTATAAATGAAGTCCTCTATCGATTAACAAATGAATATCACCAAACTATCGAGGATAGACTATGCGATATAATCGTACTCATTGATAGCTCAAATGATATCACCTTTAACCATAAGTCCATCATTTATCTCAGGATTAAGATAGACTCTCCGATTGTCCTGATAATGAAATTACTTTTATCTACTGACGGTTATAGATAAAGTATTTCTTTGTGATCCTGTTCAATGCACCCAGTGCACTAGATTCTTTTGCTCAAAGACACTCCGATGATTTTAGACTCATCATATCTCATTTGATCCCACTCAAATGCTAGCAAAAGAATTCTACAACTTTAACAAGATAAAGGTGCCCAACCTTTAACTTAAGTTGTGAACGATATTCAAGACTAACTAAAGAATTGTGTCTACCACATACATATCTAGATGTATGAACAATTCTTCTTTTCTCATAGTCTTTAGACCTTATGATTATTTACTTTAACAATTATTAAACTATAAATGCTATAAGATTTGTTTAAAACAGAAATCACTTTATTAATATGAAAAAGATTGTTAATTACACTATTATACTCTTGCTATTGAGCATAATCCTAACAATCTCCCACTTGCGCTATAGCAAATGTGTCATATCTCTCAAGCCCATGTTCTCTAGGTGCCCATCGAAACTCTTCTGAGGTAGAGCCTTTGTGGAGGGATCCGCTAGATTTTCTGCTGACGCGATTTTGGTAATCGTCACGTCACCTCTTTGAACAATCTCCCTTAAAAGATGATATTTCCTTTCAATGTGTTTACCTCTCTTGTGACTTCTTGGTTCTTTCGAATTAGCCACTGCTCCACTGTTATCACAGTAGATAGTGATCTGCTTATTCGCACTAGGAACCACTTCCAAGTCAATCAAGAATTGGCGGAGCCAAACAGCCTCTTTGGCAGCCTCGCATGCAGCAACATACTCAGCCTCCATGGTGGAATCAGCAATACAAGATTGCTTGATACTCCTCCATATAACTGCTCCTCCTCCAATAGTAAACACAGCCCCTGATGTGGATTTTCTGGAGTCAGAATCTGATTGAAAATCAGAATCTGTATACCCAACGGGAATCAAATCCCCTCCAAAGTATACAAGCATATTATCTCTCATTCTCTTAAGATACTTGAAAATATGCTTGACTGCCGTCCAGTGATCAGGACCAGGTTTCGATTGAAACCTGCTAACTATGTCAACAGCAAAACAAATATATGGTCTAGTGCAGAGCATTGCATACATGAGACTTCCAACCGCCGAGGCATATGGAACTCTGCTCATGAATTGCTCTTCATGCTCGTTCTTAGGAACTTGTTCCTTAGAAAGCTTGATTCCATGTCTGAAAGGTAACATACCTTTCTTGGAATCCTGCATGGAAAACCTAGACAAGATCTTGTCTATGTATGAAGCTTGGGATAATGCAATCGTTCTATTCTTTCTATCCCTTATAACTTGGATACCTAGAATAAAACTTGCTTCTCCTAAGTCCTTCATATCAAATTGTTTTGCTAACCATTCTTTTACTGATGTCAATACACCTACATCGTTTCCGATGAGTAGTATATCATCAACATAAAGAATCAGGAAAACCAACTTGTCGCCCTTAATCCTTTTGTATACACAAGGTTCGTCAAGATTCTGAATAAATCCAAAACCTTTGACAGCTTGATCGAACCTTATGTTCCAGGATCTGGATGCTTGCTTTAATCCATATATGGATTTCTGCAACTTGCATACCTTTTCCATTTGGCCCTTTTCAATGAATCCCTCTGGTTGCATCATGTAGATGCTCTCGTCAAGACTTCCATTAAGGAAAGCTGTCTTGACGTCCATTTGCCAAATCTCTAGATCTAAAGATGCTGCAATGGATAAGAGTATCCTAATGGATTTAAGCATGGCCACAGGAGAGAAGGTTTCCTCGTAATCGATACCTTCTTTCTGTGTATACCCTTTAGCTACCAATCTAGCTTTAAAGGTTTCCACCTTTCCATCCATACCTCTTTTCCTCTTGTATACCCACTTGCACCCAATGGGTTTTATCCCTTTAGGCAAGTCTACAAGAGACCAGACTTTGTTATTGAACATAGATTCAATCTCGGATTGCATTGCCTTTTGCCAATGGCGACTATCAACATCCTCCATAGCTTTCTTGTACGTATAGGGATCATCGTCGTCCGGGAGATTCTCTACAGATTCTCCCAGACCGATGTATCTTTCGGGTTGTGTTCTAACCCTCCCACTACGACGAGGAATGGTAGGTTGCTGATCTTGTGTTGGATCAGAACTTACAATTGGGTTTGGTTGTGTAACCTCTCGTGGAATTGTATCTCCTGACATTTCATTCAGGACAATTCTACTTTTAGGTACAAAATCATTCATATAGTCCTCTTCCAGAAATTTAGCATTTGTAGAAACAAATACTTTAAGATCTGAAGGACTATAAAAATAATATCCTTTAGTTTCTTTCGGATACCCTACAAATATACATGTTTCTGAACGGGACTCCATCTTTTCTGTCTTTCCTTTTAACACGTGCGCAGGACATCCAAATATCCTTAAGTGTCGTAAACTAGGCTTGCGCCCAGTCCACAACTCATGTGGTGTTTTAGGAACAGACTTAGATGGCACATGGTTTAGAATGTATATTGCAGTTTGTAGAGCATATCCCCAGAAAGAAATAGGAAGTGTTGAATAACTCAACATAGACCTAACCATATCCAAAAGAGTTCTATTTCTCCTTTCTGCTACCCCATTTTGTTGAGGTGTACCAGGTGCAGAAAACTGAGAAACTATCCCATTATCAATAAGATATTGCTGAAACTCACCAGATAGATATTCTCCACCACGATCAGATCTCAAGATTTTTATGTGTTTCTCAAGCTGATTTTCCACTTCAGCTTTAAATGCTTTGAACATGTCAACAGCATCCGACTTATGTTGCATGAGATACACATAGCCAAATCTCGAGTAATCATCTGTGAAAGTGATGAAGTACTCATATCCACCTCTAGCTTGAATGCTCATAGGTCCACATACATCAGTGTGTATCAATCCTAAACATTCAGTGGCTCTGGCACCTTTGGCAGAGAACGTCCTTTTGGTCATTTTACCTTCCAAACAAGATTCACAAGTTGGTAGATCATCAACCTTTAAGTCACTCAAAGGTCCGTCACTTACCAATCTTTTAATCCTATTAAGGTTAATATGACCTAAGCGTAAATGCCAAAGGTAGGTTTCGTCTTTTGATAATTTAACTCTTTTATGATCAGGTTCCGTTATTTCTGTGTCTAACGAGTGAGAGATATTTCTATGCAAGAAGTATAGACCGTTTTCCAATGTACCTTTGCAAATAACTTTGTCATTCTTACTAATAATAAAAACTTTATTAAAAGTAACCGAATATCCAAATTTATTCAAACAAGAAACTGAAATTAAATTCCTCTTGAATTGAGGTACATAATAAACGTCTATTAAATCTAAATGCCTTCTAGAATCCAAACAAACTCTAATATCTCCCACTGCACTTGCAGACACTAACGTTCCGTTGCCCAAGCGCAAATTGATCTCATTCTTATTCAGCCTTCTCCTTTCTTGGAACCCCTGCAAGGAATAACAAACATGATTAGTGGCTCCTGAGTCTATGATCCAAGAATCTGTAGAATCAGCCAAAAAACATGTTTCAAGATAATTCAAATTACCTTCTTCCTTCTTGTTCTGGGACTTTGGGCAATTTCTCTTCCAATGTCCCTTTTCACCACAAAGGAAGCATTTCCCTTTGATCTTGGTTACTTTATTGGTCTCCTTCTTGGTAGGCCCAAGTTGCTTTTTCTTCTGTTGTTTCTTGACCTTTTGACGGGCCTTAACAGTAGCAACTTTACCAACCACATGAATCTCTTGACCTTTGCCTTTCACAAGGATCTTTTCAGCACTTTGAACATCTTGCATCAGGCTCTGTAAGGTGTATTCCTTTTTGTTCAAAGTGTAGTCCAATTTGAACTGATCAAAGGAATCTGACAATGAATTGACAACCATATCAATTTTTGTCTCACCATCTATCTCAGCGCCATGCAGTTCAGCAATGTTGAGATGTGCTATGACTTTCATCATGTGATCCTTCACAGCCTGTCCAGGTTTCATCCTAAGATTCATAAAAGCAGTCACTGCCTCTCTCTTAGTTGTCCTGGACTTCATAGCAAACATCTCCTCTAGAGACATCATTATATCAGCAGCAGACTCCATTCCTTCATGCTGCTGTTGCAACACGTCGGAGATAGTGGCCATGATATAACATTTAGCCATATCATCTGAAGTCTTCCACTGCTCATACTCATCTCTTTGCATTATGCTTGATTCAATATTAGGAGTAGGTGGTTTAGGAGTAGTTAGAACAAACTTATGTTTTTCACTTTGCAGCAACAACCCAATTTTCCTTTTCCATGTTACATAGTTATCTCCAGTTAAGGTGTTATCTTTCAGGATGTTCATAAGTGATGGGGTCATGATTTCTGAATGAAAACAAATCATATATAAGTAAATAATCATTATAAAGCACTTTTAAATATTTATCTTGAATTAAATGAATAACTCAATCATAAAAATTCAACGGTGATCTAACACCCATAAATGTTACGCCTCCTTTAGGAGTTCGCACCATTTACTAGTTAGACTAGGTCTCACCTAATTGTTAACATAACAACCAGCGTTTTCAATTTTAGCCTTGCAATTTTACTGACAATAACTCTTTGGAGGATATCAATAAAATTACATTGAGTGTGTTACCAAGATATCGACCCTCAATTTTCTCTCACGAAAATCCCTCCTTTGGGAGTAGATCTCGTTGAGTCCATTGTCTAGTCTATCCTTGTAAGGAAGTCTATTGCTTAATTCCATTCATGGATGTCCCTTTGGGGAATTACCATAAAATAATTAAGCTCAACTAATCTTGGAAGCCATAGGTGTTACAAAAACACCTTCTCCCACTCAATTATTTAAGGCGTGTGATTAAATCCCATAGAATAATTTACCAAGTTATCTAGATGCCAATTTAGATACCTAAATCATTCAATGCATGTTCATACCAAAAGAGATATATGAGTGGCACTCCTATTCTATATGTCATGTTATCATACAACAACAAAAAATTGTAATATTTAAGCATAAATTAAATAGCAACAATTTTGGCCCATCCTAGAAAAACAAATAAATTACATTGATATAGGAATACAAGATCTTCGAGTGGCCCATCACCATAAGCCCATCCTCCAGCCTCTCTCCACGGGATTGCACGGCCCACAACCCCACGTAAGGGGCTGCCATGCGCAGCCCATGGGCCTTGCATGGCTGCCGTGCGCAGCCCTCTTGGTGGCAAGGCTGCCGAGTGCAGCCCACTGGATTACGGGCAAGCCATGCGCAGCCCAATCCACTCCTAGGGTGCGCACGGTGCTCGTTCTCGGTTCCGGTTGCTTCGTTTATTCGATTCTTCGATGTAGAACGTGTTTACAATTTAATTTAATCAAATAAAATTACTGCAGAATTTTTTTTTTTTTTTTATATGACAGTAAAAAAATACTGCACATTATAATAAATAATACATTAAAAACTGCAGCAATTTTTAATACATAAAAAAAAAATCTAGCAACTACCAAGAAGGAATTATGGCGATGATAGACCACCCTTCTTGTTACAATTCCAAAACCAAAAATACATAGAAAATCTAGGGCCAAAATTGAGCAATAACAATCCACATAAAAACATATATAAATCCATACATCACATGTAATTATATATGCGAATACTTAGAGTGTCATCTCTTTCTAAACATGCATAATCACAATTAAAAGAAATCGATCCACGTATATATACGTTTAATTAATTAAAAGGGTTCAACCAGGCTCTGATACCAATTGTAGGGAAAAATCGTACCCGCAGCGGAAGCGAGACTAAAAATTAGTTTGAGTAGCTTTTAAAATTTTTCCAATTTTATGAACCTTAAACCCTTTTACTTAATCAAACATATATAATAAAGTAATAAAAGATTAATACCTCTTGTCGCGTGATCCGATTGACTTGCGTCGATGGTAATCCGCAAGATCTTCAATCCTAGCACGAACGTGGATCACCTAGGAGCGTGGTCTCCCTTCTCTTTGAATTGCAAACCTGTGATTGGATTTAAACAAACTTTTCTTGATTCGTTAGTCCCAAAACAATCTAAAGGAACCTAAGATTATTCCGGTCACTTTTGAGTTCTCAATCGTATGATCGAAACTCGCGTGAACCTAGATCGATATAGTATTCATAAGCTTATTGATGAACAAGCAACTAGAACACAATCAAAGAATAATCAATGTTCCTTTTGTTTTTAGTAGAATAATAGATCTCTAACTATGAGTTGAGAAGAAGAAGAAGAAGAAAAATTCTGCACCAAAAACCCTAGTTCTTAAAGTGGTGGCCGAAATCTATATGTGTACATATATAGGTGGCCGAAATTTCTCTTCTTTCTTCTTTAGGGTTGGCCGAATTCTCTTCCTAAAATAATTAGGGTTGCCGCAATTTCCAAACAAAATTAATTAGTTTGAATTGCACCCTAATTCCTATTTAGAAAAGATTTCCAAAACCTAATCAAACTCATAAATCTTTTATTCCTTATTTGACTAAAATAAAAAGACTTCCTATTTGATTAAATAAATAAAATTAATTATTTATTTTCCTTGTCAAACAAGTCTTTCTATTTAATTATACTACTACCAATAGTATACAAATAGGAATCATATTTCCTATTTAGAAAAGATTTGTTACTTTAATTAAACAATTAATTAATAAATCAATTAATTCTTATTTAATTAAATAATGAAACAAAATAATATTAAATGTCATTATAGCATGTTGCCGCCCCACATATATACATTGGGCCAAATATTATTTCTCTTATTTCATTAAATCCATAGGACTTTAAATAAAAAGCCCACATGTGAACTAGACCCATTCTTACTAAAAGAAACAAGCCCACATGTCATCCATTAATATATAAATATAATTGTGCAGCCCATTATATAAATAATGTGCATATTATATTCTTAATACATTAAATTGCAATTCTAGATGGACCCTAAATTGGTCCGGTAGAATATAACAAGTGATCCATGCAAGTCCGTGTGGATTGGGGATCTTGGCGGGCTATCTAAATTTAAGCTCCAATAGACATAACCTAATCACAATCAACAAATGATTCACTTAGCTCCGATCCATTAATTTTAGCTCATTCCACTAAAGAGCTAAAATTGAACTCTTAAATAAAGACAGAAAAGGAAGATGCTTCCTCATTCATACCCTAGACAATCATATTGGAGATAGTGTATCCTCGTGATTAATATCAGTAATCGCCAAGAGTTCATAGACCGCCTATAACTCTCCAAGTTACCATATTTACTCATATGACCACGTTTTGAACTTGGATATTTTGACTTGTCCAGAAGCCATGTTTTCAATAGACACTATTGAAAACTCAACGTTGAGATTTAATATCCAATTACCTCAAAACATCCATATGATTATATTATACTCTCATTTAATAAATGGAGCCACGATGTCCATATCTATAAATGAAGTCCTCTATCGATTAACAAATGAATATCACCAAACTATCGAGGATAGACTATGCGATATAATCGTACTCATTGATAACTCAAATGATATCACCTTTAACCATAAGTCCATCATTTATCTCAGGATTAAGATAGACTCTCTGATTGTCCTGATAATGAAATTACTTTTATCTACTGACGGTTATAGATAAAGTATTTCTTTGTGATCCTGTTCAATGCACCCAGTGCACTAGATTCTTTTGCTCGAAGACACTCCGATGATTTTAGACTCATCATATCTCATTTGATCCCACTCAAATGCTAGCAAAAGAATTCTACAACTTTAACAAGATAAAGGTGCCCAACCTTTAACTTAAGTTGTGAACGATATTCAAGACTAACTAAAGAATTGTGTCTACCACATACATATCCAGATGTATGAACAATTCTTCTTTTCTCATAGTCTTTAGACCTTATGATTATTTACTTTAACAATTATTAAACTATAAATGCTATAAGATTTGTTTAAAACAGAAATCACTTTATTAATATGAAAAAGATTGTTAATTACACTATTACACTCTTGCTATTGAGCATAATCCTAACATTAAATTCATAAATGCAAATGCTTGTTTTATTTTCACTTGATCATTTCACATACACTTGCTTTGGAAAGTGTAATTTTTTGTTTTGAAGGGTTGATAGTTCGACAAGAGATTGAAGACTTGAAGTTGTTTTTCTTTTTATTATCTCTTTGTAATGTAAAAAATCATTGTTATCCAGTAGCTTCAATTATGTTGTGAGGATCAATGTGAGTGGTGGTTTTGTCACGAAATAGCCAAAGGGGGAGATTGTAAGGTCCTCATTTATTGATTGGCTTATTTCGGTGACAAACCATGTGTGGGGTTTGATGTAAGGGTAGCTTAGACTTTTGATGGTTGGTGCTTTGCACAACCAAGACCCTCTCAAAACCTCAAGATGATAAACACTCCAAAAGTATATCTTGTGCTTAGTTTTCTTTGAAGAGATTAGTTGCACACACACACCTCTCATGCATAACTTCTTTTTGCTTATGTGTTGTTATTGTCTCTATTTGTGTGTTCATGTCTCCTTCACACACTTGCACTCATTGCTTGCTTTTTAGTGTGTCAAAATGCATGAGAAGGCCTTGCCCTTCTCTGCCGCGGTTATGCTGCTGTCTTGGGCAACCGCGGCATGCAAGCGATGGAGACGTGTTTTCTCTGCCGCAGTGCAACTACCATCTTGGCAAACCGTAGCATGCAAGCGACAGAGACTTGTTTTCTCTATCGCGGTGCAATGCCGTCTTAGCTAACCGCAGTAGTCAGGACCACGGCAATCCGCCTTAGCCAAAACGCTGCAGTTTTTGACTCACTATATAAATACCCCATTATGTTCTCTTATTTCAACCTAGCTTGTATTTGACTCATTTTTGAGAGAAAAAGAGAATCCATAGTGAAAAAAGCTCCAAAGAGATCATCTTTGATCATTCTAACCCAAATCCATGTGCATCAAACATCATCCATCATCATCTAGAGTCATCTAGGATGTATTCATCCATGGGTTTTTCAACACACTTTGCTTGGTAAGTTTTTCACTAATATCTTACATATTTTGTGTCTTTCTTAACAAGCAATCTCATTTATCACTTGTATGCCATTAGAATATATTCTAGATACAAGATTGAGATTAGTGTATTGATTGTTTGAAAGTTGTATTATGATAGCTAAGCTTTATGACATGTCATATAGCAACAATTGATATCTAGGATTGTGATTATTGTCATATTTTATCCTAGATAAGCATTTAGTGTAACCTAGCATTAAATTGCATTTATGGATATCTTGCATATTCACATAGGTTGATTATCTCTTCATTGAGAAGTAAGTCTTGTGTAGCTTTTGGGATTAGGTTGCTTTGATCACAAGTAATTGGACTAGGTTCACTTATACCGGGATTAGGTAGTGGTGGTGAGTTATTGATCGGTCATTTATTGTATATGTTTTTGATCCTCATTCCTCCATCAATTGCTTGCTTCTCGAGTCTTTTAGGGTTTTAATTTGTGTGTTTGAGCATTTTCAGGTTGTTGGATCCAAGTGATGTATTTGAAGTATTTCAGAGAAAAAGGGCAATTTTGCCAATTACCGCGGCCCAAGCAAATATACATCAAGCGGCACATCTTGCGTCAAAGTCCAAAGGTGCATCATCCAATTTACTGCCCCCTAGGCACGTACATACCTAGCGGTACATCAAGCGGTCAATTCCAAAAGTGTCGCCTTATATTTTCCGCGGGGTAGGCAACTTACCTACCCGTAGCCCGTCAGTGCAGATGATCCATATTGCGGACCCCATAACTCTCAGCTCCGATTGAACTGTGTGTCTTGCCACCTATGGATTTGAAGCCCCAAAAGTTTAGTTTCCAACCCAATTTATGGCTTGTCACTCTGAATTTTCTAGAAGAAGTTATGCTTGTTTTAGTGCCCAAAGGTCAGATCAGTCAAGTATTAAATCCGCGAACACTTTCGGGATTTGTTTCGCAAGTTGTCGGAATGGGAAATATTACCTTCTTGGACATGTGTGGGAGTTTTGGAAAGCAATTATGCATCTAATCCTTATCCTCCTTCAATAAGTAATCAATTTGGATGGATTAGGAAAGAAATATAATCCCAAAAAGGTAGAGTTCTAAAGGGGAAGTGATTTCCTTGTTGTTTAAGGACTTGGCTTAGCATCTACACCTATTTAAGACCCTTTGAGCCCTAATTTCAGGAGAGCCATCCAAGGGAGATCCCAAGCCACCAAAGGGGCCGTCCCCATCACCATCATCCATCTTTACACATCGGGGGTTTGCAAGACGAAGAAGACTCATCATTGAAGATTTGAAGAATTCATTGAAGGCCTCAATGGGTTTTATCTTTTCTATCTCTTGTCTTTTTATTCCATTGATGTGTAACTAAATCCATACTAGGGATTCAATGTGAACCTCTATGAATACTCTTTGTTAGAATTGACTATATTTTCTTAATTCAAGTTTCGATTCATTGAATTTGTGATTATTTCTTCTTGTTGATGCATGGTTAATGCTGGACTTGAATCTAGGGTTTGATATGTTAAAGTTTGAGATGCGAGTGGGTTTCACCATTCTCAACCAATATGCAATTGAATGAATGGAATTTATCATAGCAGGATATCGCACGTAATTTTCGGTTCTCTTGTTCTTTGTGCTTAATGGATTCTCAATCATAGTTTATACGCAGGTTTTGAGGTAAATTGTGATTGAGAATACTTGATTGTGTGCTTTGTGGGTTTTAGGTTACAGTTTATATACAGGTTTTGGGGTAGACTTAATTGAGAACGCTTGGTACCAGTTTATATACAGGTTTTGGGGTAGACTTAATTGAGAACGCTTGGTATATGGTTGATGTGTTTTCTGCTATAGTTTATACGCAGGTTTTGAGGTAGACTATGGTAGAGAATACTTGATTTATTCCAAGACCATATAGCACTAATTATACATAATTTAAGAACGAACCCTTAACTTGATTAACATTCTTTATAAAAGTCAATTCGAAGCATTTAGTAAACGTAGTTGGGGAGCATTGATGACCTAATTCTCTCACCTTTTGATCACATTCACATATTCTTGTTAACTGTTTTCTTAGTTTAATATAATTTTAATCTCAAATCAATCAATCAATCTCAAATCTTTTGGTTACTGTTACTTGCTTAACTTTAATTAGAATTAGTTTTAGTCGATAAATCACTTTTCCTCATGGGAACAATCCCTACTTGTCGATGTACTTATCTCACGATTCGTGCACTTACGAGTTAGGTTTTTATAACACGATTTTATCAATCAGTTATATACCGGGATTATGTTGTATTCACCTTTGCCATTAGTGGATTCAAGGTTCGAGTGTGGCTCACTTAACAGCTCATGGTTTTTCCCGGGATTAAGGTTTCCATGTAAATATCAAGTGTCTTTTATATTTCTGCACTTATTACACTTGATATATTGAATTGACCAAATAGGGGTATTTTCGAAAAATTGACTAATAACGAAAATTGGGTAAAATCTGTTAAAATCTATTCACTCCCCTTCTAGATTAATATTGAACACACCTTAATTTGTTTCACTTTGCACAAGATTCAAGTAAGGAAGCTCAAGGAAGGATTAAGCTTACAAGAAAGACCCATGGGTGATTTCTCTACATTTTATTTTCATTCTTTGCTTGTTATTATGTGTAATTAAACCCCCATTTTAGGGGGATGATTTGAGAGACTTTTGGACATTGAGTATTTATTAAAGCTTTGAATATTATGTTTACACAATTATAGTTTTATTTACTTTTTAATTAGATCTTACACTTATATGATTGATTGAGTTATTGACACACTTGTTGATTACAATATGTTGTAGGGTTTATTTGTGATAAAATTGGTTGAATTATTGACACACTTGAATGATTGTAGCATATAGTTATAGGTTCCTCAAAGTTTAATTGGCTTATTTCGGTGACAAACCAAAATTGGGGTTTGAATTGTAAGAGTAGCTTTGGTGATTGGTGATCAAGCTTAAAGGCCCTCTCATGACCTCAAGTTGATAAGCATTCCAAAGGCATATCTTTTTTGCATAGTTTTCATGGAAGAGATTTAGTTGCACACACACACTTGCCATGTTTGCAGATATGCTCATTCTCTTGTGTGCATTCTCTTCACATGTCACATTTCACACTTGCACTTCTTTGTTGAATCTTGTTGTGTGTTAATGTGTCTGGTAATTTGTTTCCCAAAGATTGTTTGGAAACATCCACGCATGCACGATGGTGTGCTTTGTTTAGCGCGAGGATCGCTTTCGGAGAATGCCCTTGGCTTCTCCTTTGGTTTCACCACATTTGATGAAATAGCAGTTGTGATCGGCGGCCTAACCCCCGAATGGAACCGCCATTTGATTCCAGAAAGGTCTGGAGTGATTCTGCGATTATGATCGACAGCCACGGCCGTTGTTCATACCTGATTGATTTTTTCTCTAGGGTTTGATTCCGCGATTGTGATCGACGGTTATGAAACCACCGAATGAAACCACCATTGTACCATTGTTTCTCTTGAGTTTAATTCGGCGATTAGATTGGCGGTTGGTGACCGCCGAATGAAACTGCTGTTGTTCCCTTGTTCTCTCGGGATTCAATTCGGCGATTAGAATGACGGTTTTGAAACCGCTGAGTGGCACGTTTCAGGAGCAAATTTGTCTTTTCACAAAGTTTTTTATTGGACTCTATAATACACCATTATGTCATTCTTTAAAGAAACACTCTTACACTCTTTGATCATCAAGGACCCTAAACTTGAAAGAGAGATTTTTTGAGAGAAAAAGCAATCAAGATTGCTCATTTACTTACTCAAAATCATTCCAACAAGCATCCAAGTTCATCTAGCATCATCTAGGTTCGTCTAGAGTGCATCCATGCATGGGTCTTCTTCAACACACAAGCTATGGTAAGTTGAACACTAATTTCATATAATCTTAGTGTTTATACTTAGCTATTTATCCCATTGATAACTTGTGATCTTAGATTACTTTCTAATTACAATACTGAGATTATGTGCTAAATGTTTGAGTGTTGTATTTTGATAGCTATACCTAGGTTTGATTTATCATATATAGCTATGTTTTATGTCATGATATATAGCAATTGATATCTAGGATTGATTTAATTATCATCTAATAATCCTAGATAAGCATTTAGTATAACCTAGCAATAAAATGCATTTTGGATATCATGCATATTCACTTAGGTTGATTTATCTCTTCATTGAAAAGTAAGTCTTGTGGCTAAGGTTGCTTAGGTCATAAGCAAATTGATCTAGGGTTGCTATTAAAAGCCTGTGGGTAGTAGAGGTAGGTTAGTGATCATGTAGAGTTTGACGTGGTCAACCTAGGTTGTGGACACCTTTGCAAATAGTGATTTCGAGGATCGTGTGTGGCACACAAAACAGCCTGTGGTTTTTCCTTATTGAAGGTTTCCACGTAAAAATCAAGTGTCATTTAATATTCCACAACTTTACACTTGATTTATTGTTTTGACTCGATTAGGGTATTTTAGTAAAATTGACTAATCGCAAAAATTGGTAATAACCGTCTAAAATCTATTCACCCCCCTTTAGATAGTTTTATACACACAGTGTTATATTTGTTTCAATAGTGAATATGATAGGTTTTTGGAGGGTAGATCAACCACAATTGCCTAGGCCTTTGATCATCACTAACCGATCCCACCTTGACCTCTTTCCTTAATCAGTTAGGTATTTTGGTGGGAAGTTGTTTAGAGTTCTTAGTGACGGCCTAAACAACAATTCCGAATAAGATCGGTCATTGATTGTGTAGATGGTACGTTAATGAAGCCATGTATGAATTGCTCATAGTCCATTAGCCACTCTATCATTTCCGTAGAATTCCTATTAATTGTTTAAATCATTTGTAGGGAAAAACATTTGCACGCGGCGGAAGCGAGACTAAAAAGAGTTTAGTATTTTTTTAAAAAATTTCCCATATTGAACCTTAACCCTTTAATTAATTAAACATATATACGAAAAGATAAAATACCTTTGTCGCGTGATCTGATTGACTAGCGTCGATGGTAATCCGCAAGATCTTCCAAACCCGATCACGAACGTGAATCACCTAGGAGCGTGGTCTCCCTTCTTTTGAATTGTGAACCTGAGAATTGACAACAAAAAACTTTTCTGATTCTGTTAGTCACAACAAACTCCAAAAGGTTGCTAAGAATGTTCCGGTCACTTTTGAATTCACAATCGTTAGATTGAAATTCGCGTGAACCTTATTCGAAATTATGCACAAGATCTCTTGATGTTAAGATCACTAGTGCACTATCGAAATAAGAACAATTCTTTTCTCACAATCCCTCTTGGCCGAAATCTCTCACTAGTCTTAGAGTAGGATTTTATTTTTCCACTTTAGCAAAAGAAAATTAATTCTTCAAAGGCAAAAACTAGGGTTGGCCGAAATTCATCCGTTGTGTTATATAGGGACTAAATTTTTTTCCTTAATATAATTAGGGTTAACCGAATTCTAGCCTTGTTCAACAAGGTGATCACCAAAGTCCTTTTCCAAATAGAATTTGTATTTCCACAAAAGACTTCTTAGAATTCAAACCCTGATCCAACTCTTTAGTGAATTTGTGACTATATAAAAGACTTCCTAATTTGACTAAACAAATAAAGTCTTTTATATTTAATATATTACTAATAGTAGTATACTACTAGGAAACATATTTCCTAATCAGAAAAAGATTTGTTTCTTAATTAAATAATTAATTAACATATTAATTAATTTTCATTTAATTAAATAATAAAATAAAATAATATAATGGGCTTAAAAAAATAGCCTTGCTGCCCATGACTATAACATGGACTATATATTGTTTTTCTTATTTTATTAAATCCATTTGGACTTTAATAAAAAGCCCACATGTGAACTAGACTCATTCTTACTAAAAGAAACAAGCCCACATGCCTTTCATTAATATATTAATATAATTAAACAGCCCATTAAATAAATAATGTGCAAATTATATTCTTAATATATTAAATATAATTATAAATGGACCCATAAATGGTACAGTAGAATATATCAAGTGATTCATGCAAGTCCGTACGGATTGGGGATCTTGGCGGGCCTATCTAAATTTAAGCTCCAATAGACATAACCCAATCACAATCAACAAATGATTCACTTAGGTTCAATCTATTAATTTTAGTTCATTCCACTAAAGAACTAAAATTGCACTCTTAAATAAAGATGGAATAAGTAAACGATTCTCATGCATACCCTAGACAATCTTATAGGAGAAAGTGAATCCTCGTGAAGAATATCAGTAATCGCCAAAAGCTCATAGACCGCCTATAGCTCTCCAAGTTACCATATTTACTCATATGACCACACTTTGAACTTGGATATATATTATGACTTGTCCAGAAGTCATCTTTCAATAGACACTATTGAAATCTCAACGCTAAGATTTCATATCCAAAACCACAAAGCATCCATATGATGATATTCTACTCACATTTAATAAATGGAGCCACGATGTCCATATCTATAAATGAAGTCCTCTATCGATTAACAAATAAACACCACCAAACTGTCGAGGATAGACTATGCTATATAATCGTATCATTGATAGCTCAAATGATAATACTTGCAACCATAAGTCCATCATTTATCTCAGGATTAAGATAGACTCTCCGATTGTCCTGATAATGAAAAAACTTTTATCTATTGACGGTTATAGAAAAAGTATTTCATTGTGATCCAGTTCAATGCACCCAGTGCACTAGATTCTTTTACTCGAAGACCCTTCGATGATTTTAGACTCATCATAACACATTTGATCCCACTTAAATGCTAGTAAAAGAATTTTACAACTTTAACAAGATAAAGGTGCCCAACCTCTAACTTAAGTTGTGAATGTTATTCAAGACTAACTAAAGAATTGTATCTACCTCATACATATCTAGATGTACGAACAATTCTTCTTTTCTCATAGTCTTTTGACCTTATGATTATTTACTTTGACAATTATAATAATAAATGCTATATAAGATTTTGTTAACAAACAGAAATCACTTTATTAATTTGAAAAGATTGTCAAGTACAATATTACATTCTTACTATTGAGCATAATCCTAACATCATTCTCTTATCTATGTTGTTGATATTGGATTCCTATCTATTCATATTCTCTTTACATTTTGTTACTTTTATTTTACACGTATGTTTGATGGTTTCTTAAACCATACACCATTCAAACTATCATGATTTACTTTATTGCATATAAGATTAGTTAATTAATTCAATTAATTACTTTAATTCCCTTGGAACGAATCTTTACTTACCATTTTACTAATTTCACATCCTAAGAGGATTTTCAAGTGGTCAAACTCGGTTTTCAAAACGATCACATGAAAATGTATTTTGTTGAGTACAAAACGATGTTCGAGAGGCAAAGGGCACCCACCGCGGCATGCACAACGGAAAATCACCACTGGTTGCACCTGACATGCACCATGGTCCAAGCAAGTGCACCAGGAGCGGTACCAAGGGCGGTACCAACCGCGGTAAGAGAAAAACTTCTCTTTTCAAAGCATTCAAGTCACAACTAAACTATATGAAATTTGTGCTAGCGTGAAGTGAGTAAATAACATGCATGGAAAAGATAGAATCATGAATAATCACCAAGCATGTGACACACACAAAATATACAAGATATGAAAATGCATAAGTGTGATGATAAAGCATATATGCACACAATTAAGATAAACACAAATGCAATCATAGAAATGCAATATAAAAGAGTGTGTGTGTGCAACTAAATCTCTTCAAGTGGCAAGTCAAGTGATTACCTTTCGCTCTTGCTCTTGAAGCACATTGGGAAGTCACGAAGATGCTTAGACGTTTACCATCGAGGACCTAAGCTACCCACTACAAACTCATCCCTAAATGTGGTTTGTCATGAAATCAGTCAATCAAAAATAAGGAACTAATAGTTGTAATGTGTAGAAACCTAATGCTAATTAGATTTGGGTTGATGGGATTCCAATTAAAGTTAATATATAAAGATCTCTGTAAAGGTTATGGTCCCTAAGTCAAAATCACATATCTAAAATTTGCTCTCCTTCTCCTTTCCCATTCAAGAGAGAATTCGAGAGCATATTTGGAACTATAAA
>OX940803.1:32999020-33109020 GCA_954870605.1 Acer campestre | reverse complement strand
CTTCATCATTAAATTTATGAGTGTCTTGTAAATACCGGTCAACCTCGAATTCCATTGAGGATGAAGAAGATGTTTGTAATTTTTTGGTTCTTTCGGAAAACAGCCGATCCCCTAAACCCCTTAATTGAAATTTTTCAGAATTACTAGTACCACCAGATGTGGGTTGGGGTTGTGAAACCGGCACATTCAAAGACGGACCATATATTCTAAGATATTCATTGTATAATTCATAAAGCAATTTCTTAACAGAATCACAATACTGAAGAACATCAACTTCTAAATCTAAACATTTGTAATAATTAGCTAAATAAACCTGCAAATATTCAAATTTAAAGCGTGGATCTAAACACGGTGCAAGCAAGTAAATATTTGGAATCTGCCCATAATACTGTAACCATTTTCTCTTCATGGCATCAACACATGGACTCAATTGAACATCAACATCACAATCATTGAATGCACCAACAATATTAACACATTGAATAAGAAATGAATGAGTAGTGGGATAGTAAACACCAGATAAAGCGATGGTAGCATCATTAAAAACACGTAACAATTCAAGAATTTTTATACATACATCCCAATGGTTCAATTGAAGAGAAATTGAAGGAACATTATAAGTAATAAAAGAAACTAATAATTCCCTATATTCAACACTTTCACTAAGCAACTTATAAGTTGAATTCCAACGAGTGGAAATATCTCGAGAAAATTGTTTGGGACGCATATTATTCAGAGAGCAATATTTTAACCATTGTTTCTGGATTTTGTTATGCCTCCAGATATAGTTATTACTATCTCTAATTGGTCTAATAAAAGTAGAAAGCTCTGCTAATCCAGCTTGAACACACAAATTTAAAACATGACATGCACAACGTTAATGAAATAATTTACCCCCAAAATAGGGATTGCACAAATCTTGTAACATAGGAATAGATGCAGTATTGCTTGCAGCATTATCAAAGCCAATAGCAAAAATTTTGTTTAGGATATTATACTCTTGAAAAATGATTTTAAGGATTTGAAAAATATTTTGAGCTGAATGCGAGTCATAAAAAACACGAAATGCAAGAATTCTTTTTTGCATGTCCCAATTATTGTACATATAATGACATGTAACACCCAAATATGAATGACTACCAAAATTGTCGCTCCATATGTCGGCACATACGGAAATGCGACCTTGAAATTCAGAAAAAAATGTTTTCAATTTTTTTTTTCTCTTCTGTAAATGCCATTTAGTGTACGTGTGAGAGTGGATCTAGGAACACATTGCATTGCAGGATTTAATTCATTTTGACAATAATTAATAAAACCTACTTTCTCACCAAAACCAAAAGGTAAGTGTTCAGTTGCAACCATTAATGCTAATTGTTCTCTATTGTTTTCAGCCGTGTAATGAAATAATTGATTAGAAGGGGTTGCGTACCTGGAGATTTGGGATTGGTTACTCGTTACCGTGTATTCAGATGGGTGATTTTTTTTGATATGGGTCCAGAACGTGCCATATCCGAAGTTTCTTCCAACCTTATATTTTCTGCTGCAGTGATTGCACTGGATTTGGAAACCATTATCTAACTTGGTTTTCTTCATATGCACTTTGAAGAGTTTGGACTTCATTGGCTTTTTCTTCTTCACCTTCACCTGCAAAAAAATCATCCGAAGAGGCTGTGGGGTTAGAATTAGATAGATTTTCATGGGGGGTATTTTGAGCGGGGTCGAGTTCGTTGAACTCAGGAATTGTTACAGGAGGATTAGGAGTAGATGGGGGATCGGATCCAAACCGATCTTGAAGGAATTGGTGAAAATTCAAATCGTCGTAACCGACAGCATCACCAATATCTTCCAACAAGTTTCGCATTGGACCCTTTCCTTTGTTCACATTTCTTGAACTATCTCCCCCACTTGCCATTGAAAAATATGAGTAAGCAAGTAAAAAATAATAATAAATATTTATTATAATAAATAATAAATATAAATAAATAATAAATATAAATAATGAAATATAGAGAAAAAAAAAAAAAAGATGATTGAAAAAAATATATTTTTGAAAAAATATATATATATATATATGAGAGAAAAAATTATATTGTTGGAAAAATATATATATAGAAAAAATTATATTGTTGAAATAAATATTGTAAATCAATTTGATGATTGAAAAAATAGTAGATAGTAAAAAATATAAGAAATAATTTATATATGAATGAGAATTAAATAAAATTGTAGAGAGAATTGAGAATTTGAGAATTGAGATTGAGAGGAGTTGAGAGAAGTTGAGAGAATGAGAGTGGTGTGAAGAATAATGAAATATGGGTGGGGGCGCAGGGGGGTAGAGAGGTAATCAGGTATTTATAGTATACTAGAGAGGGGTGATTATGCAAATAAGAGAAATGAAGGGGTGAAAAAAAAAATTAAAAATTTTGGCCGTTGCCTAGTCAGAAATTCAGAACGGTCACTTTTTTTTTAAACGTTGCCATGTGGCAGCGTGTGATTAGTGGATAAATTTTTTTTTTTTTTAGCACTGGTCAGATCGGTCAAATTTAATCACACGCTGCCACATGGCAGCGTCTGATTGGTGGACTATATATATATTTTTGAAATCATGTCAAAACGGTTTAATTTTTAAAATGACGCTGCCACGTGGCAGCGCCTGATTGGTTCCTTTTTTTTTTTTTTAAATATGTCAGAAGTAAACGGTAAGTTTTTTAAAAAAGACGCTAATTTTTTTTTTTTTTTAATAAACCGACGGTTTAAACCACCGGTTAAACTGCCGGTTTTGAGCAGTTAAACCGTCGGTTTCGGACGGTTTGGAGGACTCCGGAACCAGAATCGGAACCGGAACCACCGGTTTCCAAACCGGCGGTTTTGGTTCCAGTTTTCGGTTCTGGTTTGGCCAATCTGGTTCTGGTTAAATCGCGGACAAAACTGACGGTTTAACCGAACCGTGGTCACCTCTACGTATATACTACACAAAAGTAAAAGAAAAAGAAAAAGAAAAAGTAAGAATTCGAGGAAAGATACAAAAACTTCAAAAGAGAAGGCAGAAAAAGATAACAAGAGAATAAAATAAATAAATAAACATAAGATTGTCGATCAAGATTTTTGGCATGGAATATTTTATTGCAAATTTAAATTATGTTAATTAAAAATCGTAAACTTCATTTATATTATAAGGAAAAACGATTATCATATTCTTTTCCATTGCTTTGCTTTAACGTGAGGTCTCAACTTTCTACTTTGTATAATTGTATGTATGTATTTATTATTATTTATTTATTATTTATTTTTTTATTTAATTTAATTTTTTAATTTTTTTTTTTTTCTTTACTAAAGGGAGAAGGAATTTGAAATTTTAATAGAGAGGTTTGATGTCTGCTCCACAACTTTCTGTTTTTATATGTTAATGATCGACGAATTGTATTATGAGATTATATGTTTATTTTTAAATTATGAAAAGATTATAAATAGTTAAATACTTTATTAAAAGAGTATATATAGTTTTTTAATATAAGGGAAAAAATCTAATTAAAGTAGCCCTAAAATTTTCTGACCGTTCAAAAGTTTTTAGATCAAATTGCCATTGTTAACCGTTAGATAGGTAAGTTGAATAAATAAATAAATAAATAAATAAAAACTACGATCTCTAACCTGCGCAATCCCCTACGCCATCTTCATTTTGCAGCAAAAATCCCCTCCAACCTAACTGCATTCTCTACGTCTTTTTTGTTCTGATGAACAGTGTCACACAAATCAAGCGTGACGTTGTTCATCTGACATAAAAATGCTGCCCAATTTTTTTTTTTTTTCATCCTTATATTTTTATAAAATCACGGTTTGACCCTATTTATTAAAATATGTTCTGATTATGTTCTTATTTAAATGTTTTGTTTAATCACAGTTTTACCCTTAATCAATTAAATTTATTCCAATTTGGTCCTTTTTATTATTTAATGATTTGTTTTGATTTAATTATTATTGATATTAACATTTATAATAAACTAAAATGAAGTATATAATTAAAAAAATTTAATGCAATTTTTTTAAAATAAATCACTTAATTCAAAACAATGGATATTAAAGCAAAATACATTAATTAATTAAAACATTAAAAATGAAATATGTTGACAGTGATTTTTGGATTGGCTAAATCTACCACGCATCACATAAATAATTACGTGTTAAAGTGTTGATAAAGAACAAACTAAATAAAGCATGCAAACACACGAATTTATGTGGAAAACCCAAAGAGGGAAAATACCATGGGTGCTAGAGACGGCGAGAACAAGTGCACTATAAACTTTTAAATTACACACTCAATCTCTCTCGAATACTTGCAGCTATTTCAATCGTAACCCTATTCTGGTGTTTTGAGGGTCTATTTATACATGTATAGAAACCCTAATTTTTACTATACAAGTTAGGGGTGGTTAACGAGGTTTAATCGAACTCTAACTTATTGGAGTCGTCTTGGTCTTCTTTCCAATTCTGCGTCTTGTGTGCTTTTATGAATCCTTGCTGGATTTAAACTCTGTTTCTTATAAGGAAGGTTGCTTCCTTACTAGAGTGTTCTTTTAGATGCCTTATTAACATAAGCTTCTTTTTTTCTACGTATTCAAGTCGTGGATGCATTAAATACGACATTGTCCATGTGTAATGATCATGATCATACTAAACAAAGCAAATTATGGAATAAATTGAGCAGTGTAAAAAAAATATAAAAAATATAAAAAATCCAAAATTTTTTGTGAACATCCATTATCACAACAAGCAAGAGCCAGCCAACACCAGCAAACAAGCGTAGAAAAAAATGCTAGCAAATAAACAACAAAAACAAAAAGGGAGCAAAGAACACCCAAGGACAAAGACAAAGACTAAGAAGTAAGAATAGAGCAGCTGATCACCAGAAAACCAGTAGCCCAAGATCAAAAAACGACCACAGTAACCCATCAAAAATCTCCCCACTAAATGAAGTCCCCAGCCGAACTAGAGTCTAACATAGCCAGATTATCTGCAAAGGAGTTCAATGATCTCGGACTACTCGAACTAAAAGAGAGTAGAGAGTTTAAAAATTAATTATCTATCAATTCTTCATGTGAGAGTGAGACCACATGATGATGTCCACATATAAACAAAGCAAACAAATCAATATGAAAGAAGAGAGTTGTGAGGTCTATTATATTCAATCTCATATCCCATATCTCACATCGGATAAATAAGAGCAGTGAAAAGAGGCCTAACCTATATAAAAAGGAGATGGAGGCATATGAAAGCTTACTTACCTAGACAAGGCCCAAGGGTTATAGACCATGTTTCAAAACTCTTTAATGTCATTTCTCTTATAAACATTTTATTTTTATAAATAAAGTGTTATTTTTTTTAATAATTTTATTTTGAAAAAAAAAAATGTTGTAACCGTCGATTCAAACCAGGCAGTTCATCAAAATTTGGAACCATAACCGTCTTGGTACCTGTTTCGGTTTCGATTTTTTCGTTTGGTTTCGATTCTGTTCACTGGTTTGAACTGAACCGACACCATGACTATATGGTGCACTAGCCAACCCCGGTTGTTGATGAGGTCGTTTGTGTACTCAACAAAATTGATATTAGTGTAGATTTTGGTTGATTCTTGAAAACTCTTTTAAGCCACTTAATCCTTTTAAAATGTGATTTGATAGCAAAATAGTGAGCAAGTTCGTTCCACATGGAATGGAGTGTTAATTAGATAAATTGACTAATCTTTGAACAATTAAGTAAATCATATTGTTTGATAGATGTGTGGTTTCTAAAACCACCAATGCTAACTACTCAAATGAAAATACACAAAATATGTTATGAAAAATAGAATACTCAACACCTTGATAATAATTGTGATAAAATCAATTAATGAGATAGCTAGGGAATAGATCGATTAACAATTGAATGTGGGTAAGCTAACTAGCTACATTAATGTACCAATCTCATTATGCTAACCACTTAGAGGCTTCGATTAGTGGGGTTGATATACCCACCACTAATCTATCCTATCCAATGGGTTCTTAATCACACAAGGATTGTCAATCCACATATGAATATATAACAAATTACTCCACTCAAGATAGCAATCAACAAGTGATATACAAGTTAATTATAATGAATGGAATCTAATTAATTTGAATGAATAGAACACATAAGAGATTCATTACAAGCTAAGCTAAACCCACAACCAATTGATCCTCAAATCTATCCCCTAGATTAGGGGTTTAGTTACACATATTTGCAATAAATGAAAAGAAGTAAATGATAAGGAAATAACCCTTGGGTCACCTTCTTTAAGCTTGATCCTTCTTCTCCTCTATGCTCCTAGATGCAAGGAATGGAGGTTGAGGATATGTCTTGGAATGTGGGTGTTTTGGTGGAAAGTGACTAAGGATTTTGGTGGAGAAATGGTGGGATGAGGAATGATAAAGTGAAGTAATCAAGGTTGTGTGTTGAGGGTTGGATGGATTAGATGAGTTCAAGGAGAGAAATGGAGGATGAGGTATGGTGTGCCATGGATGATTGAGCTAGATCTCAGATTTGTTCTCTGTATTTTTCTCTAATTTTTCGATACCTTTGAAGATGGAGGGACGTTCTATATATATGTGCTCTTGGACATATACTGATAACTGCTTGATTCGCTGAGGTGGAGCCTTGGTTGCTATTTGGTCGCTATGGCGACCCTAGAGCGTAAAACGGTTAGAAGAGAAGGTCACCACGAAAACCATCTTTCTCGCTATTTGGCAAGTGGCGACCATGAGTATTTTGTGTAGAGGTCGCCACTTGCACCTCTAGGTCGCCATGGCGACCATAAGTGGCGACCCGGCAAATGTGAGGAGGTCGCCACTTGCAACATCAAGGTCGTCTAGGTCGCCATTTGCAAGGGAGGTCGCCATGGCGACCCCAAGCGGCGACCCCACCTGGTTGATTTGGGGACTTTCTGTCGCCATGGCGCTCAAGTGGAGCCCAAGTGGCGACCTTCTGATGTCTTTTGAGAATCCTCTGTCGCCATGGCGCTCATGTAGCTACCTCTCATGTCCAAGTGGCGAAAATGCCCTGCTTCTTCCCATTTGTGAGACATTTTCGCACAAGTCCTCCACTTTCATCTCAATTGCTTCTGAAACCTAATAAAACTTGAAACACTCAATTTAACAACATTAAACACGGGGAAATGCCCGATAATCAAGCTAAAAGAACCGGAAATGAGGGCCAAAATCATACCAATTTTGGCTTGATCAAATACCCCCAAACCAATCTTTTGCTAGTCCTCGAGCAAAACAATCACAAGCAAACCCCCAAAAACATGCATAGAGATATTTCAAATGTTATCACTTCAAATGATCAATGTGCGAAGCCAAAATGAAGAGATTAAAACAGTTATGCCATGGTGAGGATTTAAACATGAAAGAGCATGTATAGTTAAGATTAAAAACGTGCCACCTTTAGACATAATTGTACGCAATGCAATCTCACATTCAAAATGCCAAAGCTTCAAAGCAAAGGTGCTATTAGTTTAGAATGTAATTCGCTTTGATACTAAACCTCACCGGATTCTCTCTTCTTTTCTCCAAGATTCCTAGGTTCACTCAATATTGTACATGTGCAATATGAATTCATGCTATGACAACTAATTGATTGCACATGATAATCATTAAAAACGCAATTTCCTGAAAAGTGATCTCATGAATGGAATTGCAAGCCATGAATTAGAAAGAACATGCATCAACCAAATTTGTACAAAATGGACAATCCTAAAGATCATGAAGGTCTTTTCTTTGGTTGTAATGGGGCCTAAGGTTATGGTGAAACAAAGAATGGAAAAAATGGATAACAAGGAACCTAATGATTACATTAAGGCATACATTCTAATTTTTTTAAGTTCCACAAGATTCACACATATTGTTCACACTTCAAGGTGTCCAGGCTTACAATTTATACATGTGTATGCTACTCATATTTTCAACTTGAGTAGTTCATTTAGTTCTCTTTCCTTTCTAGGCCATTTGTGCCTAATTTCTTGGTTCTCTTTTTCTTTGCTTTTCTTTGCTTGCCAATTCTTTTCTTTTCATGCTTTTAATTTTTCTTTTCTTTTCACATTCTTTTCAAGCTTTTGTTTTCTTTCAAATTTTTTTTTCTTTTTCAAACATCTCTTGCTTTGCAAGACTCTTACACACATTTACATGCCTAGGTACACACCTTACATTTACAAATTCAAAATTTTACATTGATTTCCTAAGCCTTAGTAAATCATTTGGTCAAGGTAGGTCAATTATTATAAGGCTATAAGGTTCATGTAGATGTGGTTCATGAAAGAAAAGCTTCAAATGTGTTTGGCTTCAAAAGGGGCTTGGGAGCACACATATTCAAATTGGTTGGAAGTGTTTAGGCCAAAGCGGTTTTCACATGCATCGCCTAAAATCATTTCTAAAGGTTTGTCCATTAAGCAAAATAAGGCATCCACAAGCAAACCATAATATTCTATGGCAAACAACATTTAGTGCAAATGAGACCAATACATGTTTGTATGAGTGTTTGAGAATGAGTGTTTAAAGAGTAAATGTTTACAACTCAACATATGATTTTTAAAGGCTGTGTTTGTGATCCTCACGGGAATCTCCACTATTAATTCTTAGTCTTCAAGCAAATTTGATCATTCACTCAACATTAAGAGAAAACGATTAACGCACTTTGTTCAATGACACCCTAAGTGGCATGGTGTTAATCTAAACCAAACACTCTCAAACATGCACAATTCCTCACTACATCATGTAAAGAACAATCTCCACAAGCAAAGCATGCTCAAATATGGCAATATCACAAAAATTTTCAAAAAATTTGGCACAATTTTTGAAAACCAAGCATCATGGCGTTGCGCAAAAGTACCCCCAAACCTAAATTTGACATTGTCCTCAATGTTCATGGGTGGTAAAAATAATGACAACAAGCGCAACCCAACAAGTTTCAAGCGATAATTCAACAACAAAAGCAACATGTAATAATAATCCGGCATATTGCACCTCAATCATCCATACACAAAATCCAAACAACACATATAACAATAAAGCACAAATGTCCTAAATCCACTACCAAAATCCAATTCACACCCTTATTCTATGCGGAAGTAAAATAAAGGCAACAATGAAAACTAAAGATCAAAAGGAAAAGAAAAAAAAATGCGAAAATTAAAAATGTATGAAAATCAAAACTACTAAGCAAAGAAGGAAGAACAATTGTTACCCAATCAGATCAGTCAATTCTTCATTTGAAACGGGCTCCCAGGTTGGGTCTCCTCCCTTATATGGCTTCAACCGATGGCCATTCACTTTAAACCTATCGCCTTTCTTCAAACTTTCAATCTCAATGGCGCCATGAACAAACACTTGCACAACTCTGTAAGGTCCTGTCCATCTTGACTTTAGCTTTCTCGGAAATAGCCTCAAACGGGATTCAAATAGGAGCACTAACATTCCCGGATGGAAATCTTTCCTTCTAAGCTTCTTATCATGGTAGAATTTAGTCCTTTCCTTGTAAAGCCTAGTCCTCTCATAAGCTTCTAAACGAAACTCCTCAAGTTCACTAAGTTGTAACTTCCTTTCCTCTCCCGCTTTGTCAAGGTCTAGGTTTAGCTTTCGAATAGCCCATAAGGCGTTGTACTCAAGCTCCACCGGTAAGTGACATGCTTTCCCAAAGACTATCCGGAAGGGACTCATTCCTATCGGGGATTTGTAGGTTGTCCTGTATGCCCACAATGCATCACTCAGTTTGGATGCCCAATCTTTCCTAGTCCCGTTGACAGTTTTTTCTAGGATTTGCTTAATGTGCCGGTTACTCACCTCCACTTGTCTCGAGGTTTGAGGATGGTACGGAGTTGCCACCTTGTGCCTAACCCCATATTTCTTCAATAAGGCTTTGAAAATTGATACGAACCTCGTCGATTGTAACAAGGGTGATGCCTCGGATCGTTCTAACCTCTGGTTCGGATGGAGACCGCGACCCAACACCTATAGCGAGATGTGAACCTTGGTATAATGAAGACGCCACAATCAAGGATGGGATACTTGATTGATAAGTCAGGGAGGAACGCCACAGAGAAAATCTGATAAGTTCCAATCAGTTCTCAAAGAACAAAAGAGAAAATTCTCTCAACTTTTTATTAAAAATTCAAAACTAACGAAAAAAACATGAGTTGGTTCCTTTTAAACTAAAACCCTAGAAGACAAGGTAGGCTACACGCCTAACTCAACAAGGAAACAAATATTTCGGCCATTAAGGACTTACAAAATGGGAAAGAAAATAAAACAAACTAAAACAAGCAACTATTGACTTATTTCCTAATTGGAAGCCTAATTTTGGAAGGAAATCAGCCTCTTAATTTCGGAAAACAAATCAACCCAATATTATTTAGAAACTAAAAAGGAAATCTGAAATTGAATGTCCTCCAGCTTGTGCTCCACGCCTAAGCCTCTGCCACATGCCCAAATAATCTCTTATTCGGCCCAATCAATGGCCTTAATGACGTTAATAAGCACTTGATCTTCATGTGGGCTCATCTTGGTCTTCAACACTTCAGAATCAGCCCAAGTGTCTTGAATCAGGCCATTAAGTGCCTCTTTGAATCTCTTAGCCCTTGCCCTTGTTATTGGCCCAACCGGAACATGCAATGGGTCCCTTGGCACTTCAGCTCCCTTATTCTCATCAAAAACTCTATTACAAAAGTGACTCCCACCGTCCCTTATTATTGCCCTAGGTGTTCCAAACCTTGCGAAGATATATTCCTTGATGAACCTAACAACCACGTGACTATCATTTGTTCTAGTGGGGATTGCTTCCACCCACTTAGATACATAATCCACTGCCACCAAGATAAAGTTATACCCATGGGAAGTAACAAAGGGCCCCATAAAATCTATCCCCCATACATCAAACAACTCGATCACATGCTCACTATTTAATGGCATCCCATCCCTCTTCCCAATGTTCCCCGACCTTTGGCATCTATCGCACCTCAAACAAAATTCATAAGAATCCTTTGCCAAGGTTGTCCAATAGAACCCGCTTTGGAGAATCTTCAACATTGTCTTCTTACCACTATAATGTCCTCCACACTCACGCTCATGGCAGAATCTCAAAATTTCTCCTTGCTCGTTTTCAGGAACACACTTTCGGATAATTTGATCTGGACCTCGTTTAAACAAGTATGGCTCATCCTAGAAGTAAAATCTAGTGCTAGCTATGAACCTTTTTCTTGCTTGAGGGTTCAATTTCGAAGGGATCACCTTTGATGCTAAAAAATTGACGATGTCTGCAAACCATGGGTCTTTATCCTGTATTACCCACAACTGTTCATCGGGAAAGCATTCTCTTAGTGGAATCACATCATCCTCCATAAGAGTTCCTTGAGTTAGTCTACTCAGATGGTCCGCCACTACATTTTCACAACCCTTCTTATCCCTAATCTCAAGGTCAAATTCTTGCAATAAAAGTATCCACCTAATCAATCTTGGTTTTACGTCTTTTTTATGCAAGAGATACCGAATAGCAGCATGATCCGTATAGACAACTACCTTGACGCCCACCAAATATTGCCTAAACTTTTCCAAGGCAAATACTATCGCCAACAACTCATTTTCCGTAGTTGAGTAATTCATCTGAGCTTCATTGAGAGTTCTTGATGCATAGTAAATGACATGCAGAAGCTTTTCTATGCGATGTCCCAAAACTGCCCCTATAGCATAATCGGATGTATCACACATAAGCTCAAAGGGAAAACACCATTGCGGTGGCATGATGATAGGAGCCGAAGTTAAGGCCTCTTTCAAAGTCTCAAAGGCAATGCTACAAGCTTCATCGAATTTGAATTCTATATCCTTTTGCAGGAGGGTACATGATCGAACCAAAATCGGTATGATTTTGGCCCTCACTTCCTTCTCTTTTTGCTTGAATCTTGGGCAATATCCCATGATTTAATGGTGTGAATTAAGTGTTTTCAAGTTTTTATAAAGTTCAGAGGCATTGGAGTAATATTGGTGGCAAAAGTGGTTGAAATTGTAAAAAGTGTGTACAAATCATTCATCTTCAAAGAGGCATATATCTCTCCTCAGATCAAACCACATTTTCAATTACATATATTTGGAAAGCCCCAGAAGTCTACTTTCTAGCGGTTTTTACGGATTGTGATTCCGAGTCTTCTACAGAAAGTTATGCCCATTTTAGTAACTGCTGCGCACTCCCTGTCGCCATGGCGACCAAATGGCGACCAAATGGCGACCCATGGCGAACTCCACTTTCTAGAAGCAGCAAAATGGACGTTTTCAAACCATTTTTGAGGGGTATTCTTGTCCTTTCATGCCTATTTCTAACCCTAGCCTTCAAAACATATAAATACACCATTTTTATAGAGAATGGACAACTCTTGACCACCAAGAAACCTCCTTTCTCCACCATTCCTTTTCTCTCCATTTTTCTCTTCCACCTAAACTAAACTTAACATCTAGATTACTTCCCCTAATCATTCCTTTTCTTCCCATTTTCTCCACAAATCTCCTTAGTCACTTCCCATTTGACTCCACCTATCTAGACATATCCTCATCATCCACTCTTCACACAAGGAGCAATCAAATGCAAGGAAAGGATCAAGCTTACAAAAGGAGACCCATGGGTGATTTCCTAATCTTTTACTTGCCTTCCCTTTGTTTGTAATATGTGTAATTAAATCCCCTTTCTAGGGTTTTGATGTGAGAACATTTGGATTGGGATTTGCTTAAGCTTTAATATATTTTTAATCTCTATTTGTGTTCTATTCATTTTATAATTAGATTCTATGCATTATGTAATTGACATGTATACCCACTAGTTGATTATAATCTTGCTTAGGATAATTTGTTATATAATCTTAATTGGATTGACAACCTTGATGGATTGAGAACATAGTGACTAGGATAGATTGTCGGAGGGTATATCAACCACGATAATCTAAGCCGTTAATTGTAACAAATCAATCCCACCGTGACCCCCTCTCTTTAATCGGTTAGGCATTGCGGTGGGAAGTTGTTTAAGGTTCATAATAATGGCCTAAACACATTTTAGAAATCAATTGGTTAACATTTATGAGATCCGTTCACTAAAGTAGCTTGATAAGCATTTCCCATAATTCATTTGTGATCCCATTAATTCCCTAGCTATTCTCTTAATTGTTAATTCCATTTATCTTATCTAGATTTGTTAAGTATTCTTTTATTAGTTTATTAGGTTTATTTTTCATGTATGTTTGATGGCTTGACAACCCATTCACTCATCCATATTTTTATGATTTATTTTATTGCATATAGATTAGTTAATTTATTCAACTAATCACTCTAATTCCCTGTGGAACGAATCCCACTTGCCACTTTACTAATTTTCTATCTAAGTGGTGAAAAATCGATTTTCTAAATGATCACATTTTAAATATCATTTTGTTGAGTACACAAACGACGCTCATCAGTACACAACGGTCTTGCAATTTTCGAAAAGTCTTTAATGAACCGCCTATAAAACCCCGCATGCCCCAAAAATGACCTAATATCCTTGACCGACCTAGGTGGAGGTAAACTTTTCATCACTTCGATTTTTGCCTTGTCGACCTCAATGCCCTTCTCGGAAATCACATGCCCTAGCATAATACCACTTCTAACCATAAAGTGGCATTTCTCCCAATTGAGCACTAGGCTCGTCTCCTCACATCTCTGAAGCACCAACGATAGATTTCTTAAACATTCATCAAAAGAAGCTCCAAACACCGAGAAATCGTCCATGAAGATTTCTATCATGTTCTCAACCATATCCGAAAAGATTGAGGTCATACACCTTTGAAAAGTGGCCGGCGCGTTGCATAACCCGAAAGGCATCCTCCTATACGCATACGTGCCAAATGGACACATAAACGTAGTCTTTTCTTGGTCTTCAGGAGCAATGGTTATTTGGTTATATCCTGAGTACCCATCTAAGAAGCAGTAATGATTATGACCGGCGAGACGCTCCAACATTTGGTCAATGAAGGGAAGAGGGAAGTGATCTTTTCTGGTGCTAGTGTTCAATCTCCTATAATCTACGCAAACCCTCCATCCAGTCTGTAGCCTTTGTGGAATTAATTCATTCTGCTCGTTCTTCACCACTGTGATTCCGGATTTCTTGGGTACCACGTGTATAGGGCTTACCCACTTGCTATCTGAAATCTGGTAGATGATTCCCACATCTAACAGCTTCAATACTTCCTTTTTGATGACTTCTTGCATGACCGGATTCAATCTCCATTGTGCTTCCCTAGTCGGCTTTGTGTCTTCCTCCAACCGGATCTTATGCATGCACAATGTCGGGCTAATTCCCTTGATATCATCTAGTGTCCATCCTATAGCTTTTCTATATTTCCTCAAGATCACAAGCAATCTCTCCTCCTCACTTGAGTCTAGGTTAGCCGCAATGATAACCGAAAAGGCTTGATTCTCTTCCAAAAATGCATACTTCAAGGTCGAAGGTAGTTCTTTCAACTCTAGTTTCCTTGGGGAAGGTTCATCCTTATTGCTCCCCTGTTGTTCAACCAAATCACTTTCTACTCTACTATTCTTAGTAACCACTTCGTCTACTACTTCTTGATAACATACCCTCATGTTAGCTTCTTCCTCAATCTCATATAAGATATCCACACTGTAGCAATCATGTGCCCCAATTGGACAGGCCAAGGACTCAAACACTTTATAATCTACTACTTCATCCAAAACCTTCAATGTTAACTTTCCCTCATGCACATTAATTACTGCCTTTGCTGTAGCCATAAATGGGCATCCCAAAAGAATTACAGAGTCCTTTTCATCTGGATCAGTCTCCATTTCTAGTACTACAAAGTCTGGAGGGATGATTAGCTTATCAATCTGGATAAGGACATCCTCAACTATTCCTCTAGGTTGCCTAGCCGATTGATCTGCCAAAATGAGGGACATTTTCGTTGGTCTCAACTCATTCAACCCCAACTTCTTATAGATAGAGAAAGGCATTAAGTTGATGCTTGCCCCTAGGTCAAGCATAGCCCTCACTTGACCCTCTCCACTAATTGTTATATTGATTATGAAACTCCCTGGATCTTTAAGCTTTGGCGAAAGTCTCTTCTGAATAACTGCACTTGCATTTTCGTCAAGTCTCTCTTGATTCTTCGGCCTAAACCTGTACTTCTCCTTATTTAGTTCCCTGAAAAATTTCCCATACGCCGGCATCTTCTGAATTGCCTCTAGAAGAGGTAGATTGATTGATACCTTAGAAAGCACATCATAAATATCCTTGAATGATTGTTCTAACCTATCCTTCTTCAACCTTCCCGGGTACGGTACTCTCGAGACACTAGGATTTAGAGATGTGTTGATATTAGGATTCCCCCTTAGTGATTCCAACTCTCCCGGACTTAGACCCTTCTCCCTATCAATGGTCTCTCTCTCCGGCACCACATCTTCTTTATCATTACCCTCTGTATGTGAGTTGTTGTTGTCCCTAGTAACATCCTCATTTCTTCCATTGTTCACTACTCTACCGCTTCTCAAAATGGCTCTTGCACTACCAAGATGGAGAGAGTCGCTTGAGCTCATCACCTCACCGCTTAACACTCTCTCTGTAATCCTTCCTACATGCCCTTCAAGTCTACCGATTGATTCTTCTAGCTTTAAGAACCGACTATGACTAGCCTCCATAAATCCATTTAAAAGCTTCTCATAGGTTGCTTGTGTTTCATGAAGGTTTCTTCTCATCTCGTCTTCTATACCTTCTTCATGGAACTCCACCTCCTCTGGTGCTCGTACTTCGCTTTCCTCTTCTCTTGAGGACCTTGTAGCAAATGTTGTCATTTCTCTAGTGAATTTTTCCATTTGTTCCGCCAGAGAATCCATTTCCTGAAATTTACACAATACAACACTACCACGTAAAAAGAATTCGAAAGAAACCTATAATGAAATACTACTTGCTAATATGAGCAACAAAGAAAATGCATACTAAAAAGAAAAATCAATCTATGTAATCAACGCTACCACTCCCCGGCAGCGGCGCCATTTTTTTGATGAGGTCGTTTGTGTACTCAACAAAATTGATATTAGTGTAGATTTTGGTTGATTCTTGAAAACTCTTTTAAGCCACTTAATCCTTTTAAAATGTGATTTGATAGCAAAATAGTGAGCAAGTTCGTTCCACATGGAATGGAGTGTTAATTAGATAAATTGACTAATCTTTGAACAATTAAGTAAATCATATTGTTTGATAGATGTGTGGTTTCTAAAACCACCAATGCTAACTACTCAAATGAAAATACACAAAATATGTTATGAAAAATAGAATACTCAACACCTTGATAATAATTGTGATAAAATCAATTAATGAGATAGCTAGGGAATAGATCGATTAACAATTGAATGTGGGTAAGCTAACTAGCTACATTAATGTACCTATCTCATTATGCTAACCACTTAGAGGCTTAGATTAGTGGGGTTGATATACCCACCACTAATCTATCCTATCCAATGGGTTCTTAATCACACAAGGATTGTCAATCCACATATGAATATATAACAAATTACTCCACTCAAGATAGCAATCAACAAGTGATATACAAGTTAATTATAATGAATGGAATCTAATTAATTTGAATGAATAGAACACATAAGAGATTCATTACAAGCTAAGCTAAACCCACAACCAATTGATCATCAAATCTATCCCCTAGATTAGGGGTTTAGTTACACATATTTGCAATAAATGAAAAGAAGTAAATGATAAGGAAATAACCCTTGGGTCACCTTCTTTAAGCTTGATCCTTCTTCTCCTCTATGCTCCTAGATGCAAGGAATGGAGGTTGAGGATATGTCTTGGAATGTGGGTGTTTTGGTGGAAAGTGACTAAGGATTTTGGTGGAGAAATGGTGGGATGAGGAATGATGAAGTGAAGTAATCAAGGTTGTATGTTGAGGGTTGGATGGATTAGATGAGTTCAAGGAGAGAAATAGAGGATGAGGTATGGTGTGCCATGGATGATTGAGCTAGATCTCAGATTTGTTCTCTGTATTTTTCTCTGATTTTTCGATACCTTTGAAGATGGAGGGACATTCTATATATATGTGCTCTTGGACATGTACTGATAACTGTTTGATTCGCTGAGGTGGAGCCTTGGTCGCTATGGCGACCCTGGAGCGTAAAACGGTCAGAAGAGAAGGTCGCCACGAAAACCATCTTTCTCGCTATTTGGCAAGTGGTGACCATGAGTATTTTGTGTAGAGGTCGCCACTTGCACCTCTAGGTCACTATGGCGACCATAAGTGGCGACCCTGCAAATGTGAGGAGGTCGCCACTTGCAACATCAAGGTCGCCATGGCGACCCTAAGTGGCGACCATGCCTTGAGTGCACTAGGTCGCCATTTGCAAGGGAGGTCGCCATGGCGACCCCAAGTGGCGACCCCACCTGGTTGATTTAGGGACTTTCTATCGCCATGTCGCTCAAGTGGCGACCTTCTGATGTCTTTGGAGAATCCTCTGTCGCCATGGCGCTCATGTAGCGACCTCTCATGTCCAAGTGGCGAAAATGCCCTGCTTCTTCCCATTTGTGAGACATTTTCGCACAGTTCCTCCACTTTCATCTCAATTGCTTCTGAAACCTAATAAAACCTGAAACACTCAATTTGACAACATTAAACACGGGGAAATGCCCGAGAATCAAGCTAAAAGAACCGGAAATGAGGGCTAAAATCATACCAATTTTGGCTTGATCAGTTGTACTGGGAATCTTGGTACCGACTAGGGACCAATCTTGGATGATTAGGCGAATTCGTTCTAGGCCCAGTTGGATCAAAACCAGGATGATCCTCGATGGACCAGGTATTTCTGGTATCAGCCCTGGTTTTGCTATGGTACACTGGGAAAAGTGCTTATTTTATTTCTTGGCCATTTTTCACGGTTAACAAGATGAATTAAGAGCATTATAAAAAAAAAAAGGTTGTCAATGAGTGTTATATTCATTTAAATTTGGTGACATTGAAATCTATTTGTTAATTTATTTTCAAAGATGTTATTCACATTTACCACAGCCCAATTGATGGTAAATTGAAAAAAAAAAAATGGTATTCGCTTTTAATCTATATATATTTTTTTGGCGTAGCTCAGCTGGTAGATGAACGAGTTCGGGGCTTGGGCAAATGACTCCCAGGTCTGCGACTCGAATCCTACCAATGGCAAAAACTTTCAAAAAAATACCAGGTCCCGAATTAATAGATATTGTTAAAAAAAACATATATATATTTTTTTATCACTTATTAAGACTAATTAAAAATATATAAAAATATAAATTTAGGTTGCATGAAATTCCACAATCTACAAAGTTGATGAAGAACATTTTACCATAATATGATGGGATAAGGCTTAAAAACGCGATTTCAATACAAAAACCCAAGAACCCTATCACATCCATTTTAAAGAAATCAATAAAATGCACATACTCTCTGTTTTCCCCTGGTTCTTCGTCAATTATAAAAATAAAATAAAAGCAAGGATTATACCTTTGGGTCCTATCAGATAATGAGAACGATAAATGGAAAACATCTATTTATCTTTTTCCATAAAGCTGTCTTTCACAGAATCACAACTTTAAATGTAAAAACATATTTCAATGTTTTCTCAAATTATTTTTCCAAATATTTATGTTAGACAATCCAAAATGTAAGTGCCTCACTTTTTGATTGGCTTATTTCGTTGACAAAATCACAATGGGGTTCAATCTTTTAAGGGTAGCTTAGGATTGAAGAAATTCTACTCAAATGCTTAAAGACCTCACTATGGACTTAAAGAGCTTCAAGGAAGGTAGCTACTTGATCTTGACTCTCATTTGAAGAGATTTAGTTGCACACACACACTTTCTAGTATGCATGTGTGATTATTGTTTTTTGTATGTTTATTTTACACAAATCACACTTGCAAATTTCTCTTATGTATTGTTGAGTGTGTGTCTGTGCGCTGGTGCCCTGACTTGCGCAAGACCCGCGCATTGCGCCGGTCCATATGTGCAGACCAGCGCAAATGACCAATGCAACCTTGGCAGAGGTGTGCCGCTGGTGCTGCACTGGTCATCAGGCGCAGTCTCACTAGCACAACTTCTCCAAAGGTGTGCCGTTGGTGCTGCGCTAGTCGTCAGGCATAGCTTCACAATTGCAACTTCTCTAAAGGTGTTTTGCAGGTCATGCGCCCCTCGTCTGCGCCCCTCATCCAGCGCACGTTGTGTATTAAGGCTGTGCGCTAGTCGACCAGCACACATGACGGGAATCTGAAACGTTTTTCCCAAAATGACCTCACTTTGGTTGGATCTCATATATATATGTCTTGATAGCCTTTGAACATTTTAGAGAGCAAAAATTACATCTTTTTGAGAGCCTTTGAGTATCTTCAAAGCCAAGGTATCAAGACTTCATTTTTATTACTCAAAACACAAACAACCATCATTCTTTTATGTTTCATTCATTATCTAGCATGTTTTAGTTTGATTTTTATAGGGTGTTCATCTTTTCTCACATAACTTGTAGTTAGAACATTATTAACATCATATCACATGTTCTTTCTCTAAAAGATAGCTCATTTATTACTTGACTAGTTTCAAGAAAGCATTTATTGTTTTTTGTGAGTTGTTTATGATAACTATTGCCTATAGGGTTTGTTTTGCTCATATAGCTAGGTAGTATGAATGTTATATAGCCACATGATATCTAGGAATGTCTCTAACATGTTCATCTATGCCTAGATAAGCTTAAATGTCTAACCTTGCATTTTAGCATATTGAATATTGCACATATTCACATTAGGTTGTGTTTATCTCTTCTCTTTGAGAGACAAGTCTTGTATTTGCCTTTTGGTAGTTTGCAAGCAATGGACTAAATTCACTTTTGAAGGCCTATGGATAATAGTGGTAGATTAGTAACCGTGTAAGATTTGACATGGTCAACCTAGGTTGTAATTGCCATTACAATTAGTTGATTGAGGTTCTAGTGTGTCACACAAAACAGCCTGTGATTTTTCCTCGTGTGGGTTTCCACGAAAAAATCTCGTGTTATTTACTTTCCGCATTTTTACACTTGATTTTAGTTGTTGACTAGTTGGGGTGAGGGTGCCTCTAGCACAAGACCTCCCTTACTTAACGGGGTCAATTACGCATCATGGAAGGGCAAAATGAAAGCATATGTTTGCCAAATTCATGACCAGGCATGGATGAAGATTGAAGATGGGTACATACCACCTATGATGACTCCTACGAGAAGTGGAGAGGAAGTCCCCAAGCCAAAGGCACAATGGACCCCCCCAAAAAAAAGAGTTTGAGGCTTCAAAATGAAACAACAAAGCCTTGCATGCAATCCTATGTGCCATGGATGACAACCAATACAAACTCATTCAAACAACAAGGATAGCAAAGATAGCTTGGGACATATTGGAGATGGCTCATGAAGGAACTGAGGTGGCAAAGGATTCCAAGCTCCAAGTCCTTCAAACACAATTTGAGACCATAAGGATAGAGGATGATGACTGCGTCAATGACTTCCAAGTGAAGCTTATGGATATAGTAAATCAAAGTCACCAACTTGGTGATCTCTATTCAGATAGAAGAATCAAGCAAAAGATCATGAAATCACTTCCTGAGAGGTTTGAATCCAAAGTGACGGCATTGGAAGAAAATAGTGACTTCTCAAAGATGAAGCCAAGTGAAGTTATTGGAAGGCTCTTAGCCTATGAATCTAGAAAAGGTCCTACTTCTACACCTTCTAAGAAGCAAAAGAGTCTTGCCTTGAAGAGCATCAAGGTAAAAAAGGATGAATAAGACTCGGATGAAGAAATTGCTTTGATGGCAAAGAAGTTTAAGCAATTTATGAGGTTTGAGAAGAAAGGGTTTGGCTCCAAAGGAAAGTTTGTGAAGAAGAAGACCCCCTTCAAGAAAGTGGAGCAAACTTAAGAGAAGGACCATAAGAAGGGTGTCCAATGCTATGAATATAGTGGCTTTGGACACATTGCTCCCGAATATGCAAATTTGAAGAAAAAGAGAGGAAAAGCCATGACGGTGACTTGGAGTGATAGTGATGACCTAGAAGAGGAAGACAAGTCTTCGGATGATGATGAAGAACAAGTTGCCAACTTCATTGCCTTCTCATCTTCTCACAATAGCAATGAAGTTATGAGTGACAAAGAAGAAAAAGAGGACAAGCAAGAAGAAAGTAACTCAAATGGTGGTAGCCACTCATCAATGTCCAACTTTGAGTTTGATGAATAAATGGACTATGATGACTTCATGAGATTCTTTAAGAACTCAAGATTGAAGAAGAAAAATGAGATACAAAAGTTGAAAGGGAAAAAGCTTGAATTGACTTCTAAAGTGACTCATTTGAGCAAGGAAATAAGTAAAGCAAAAGAGTTGGAAGAAGGATTAAAGATGGAGCTAGTCTTGGCTAAGAAGAATGAAGAAAGCTTGAGGAAAGAGCTCATGGAAGCAAAATGGTTGATTGCTAAGATGACTTCCGGAATCGAGAAGCTTAACAAGATGCTATTTTGTGGGAAGAGTCCTTGTGACAAAAAGGGGTTAGGATATGTGGAAGAAATGGAAGCCACACCCTTGAAGAAGACAACATTTGTCAAGAGCAAAGAGGTTGAAAGTGCTCAAACCCCTCAACAATCAACTAAGTGGGTTGAAGTTGGTGAATCCTTAAAGCAAGCACAAGCAAGGATTCCAACAAGAGCTCTACCACAAGCTAGAGCTCCTTAACTTAGACCTCCACAACCAAGATCTCCACAACTAAGACCTCCTCAACCAAGACCTCCACAACAAAGGATCCCACAAGCTCAACATGGGGTCTTTCATGCTCAACCAAGGAGACATGCCAACTTTGCTCAACCACAAAGGAGAGAGTTGCCTTAACACCTAAGAGTAACTCAAAATAGAAGGAGGCTACAAATGCTTGCACAAGGCTATGGTATGAATTCCTATTTTATTCCTACTTGCCATTTTTGTGGAATTGAAGGCAACATTAGGTCTAATTGTTTTAAGTATATTAAATTCTGTAGAAGAGAAAGTATGATTGAGAAAAATATGCTTAGAAGAGCCACAATGCATACAGCTAGGAAATTTAGAGACAATGGACCAATGGCTCCTTGCAATGACCATGTTTCACCTAGGATGAATAGAAATGATGAATATTATTGCTATGTGGCCCAAGTTGCCTTGAAAGCAAATGCCTCTAACACTTGGTACCTTGATAGTGGGTGTTCTAGGCATATGACCGAAAACAAGAGTTTCTTTAAAACTCTTGTAATGGAGGATGGTGGATTCATCACCTTTGGTGATGGTTCAAAGAAAAAGGTTATAGGGAAAGGTAATATATTTATTCCCGGTTTGCCCTCCTTGCCCAGTCCTCTTTATGTAGATGGCTTGTAAGCAAATCTTATTAGCATATCACACTTGAGTGATGAAGGGCTTTCGGTTATGTTTGGCAAAATTGATTGCTCTATTCTTAAGGAAAATGGGCAAGTTTTGTTGAAAGGCAAGAGATCAAGTGACAATTGTTATTGTCTTGAGTCTAATCTCATCTCTTGTAACTTGTCCATTAGTGAGCAAGTTGAAGTGTAGCACCAAAGATTTGGCCATATGAACTATAAGGACTTGAAAGTCCTTGATAGATTGAATGCTGTTAGAGGCCTTCCCAAGCTTAGGAAAAAGGTTGAGGGTGTTTGTGGACCTTGTCAACAGGGCAAGCAAACCAAGAGTGTTCACAAGAAAGGCAAATACCTTTCTACCAAAGAGCCATTGAAGCTTCTCCATATGGACCTTATGGGTCCCATTCAAACCGAAAGCTTATGTGGTAGAAGGTTCATTCTTGTTGTTGTTGATGACTTCTTTAGGTTCACATGGACTTACTTCCTTAGAGAAAAGTCCGAAGCCTTTGAGAAATTCAAAATACTTTGTGCCAAAATTCAAAATGAGAAAACCTCTCACATTAAAAGCATAAAGAAAATTAGAAGTGATCATGGGAAAGAGTTTGAAAATGCTAGCTTTGAAAACTTTTAGAATAGCTTAGGCATTTCCTATGAATTTCGGCCCTTAAGACTCCTCAACAAAATGGCCTTGTTGAGAGGAAGAATAGAGTCCTCCAAGAGATGACCCATGTCATGTGATCGAACCAAAATTGGTACGATTTTGGCCCTCTTTTCTGTTTCTTTATGCTTGATTCTCAGGCATTTCCCCATGGTTTAATGTTGTTAATTAAGTATTTTCAGGAATTTATAAAGTTCAGGGGCATTGGAGTAATATTGGTAAATTGGGGGAAAACTACAATTATTAAAGGAAGATTAAAGATATTATAATTTGACAAGAGATTAGGGGGCGTATTGTAAATTTCCATGCAAAAGCAGCAACTCACGCCACCTAGATATTGAAACGGTGCGTTTCAGTAGTGATGGGCAAGTCAGTAGCCCAAACACTCAGGCCCAAGTCAAAGCCCAAAGTACAGCTTGCACAGCCACATGCACCCCTACCCATTTCTGAGCGTCCCCCATCAGCCCACAGCACTAAATGAAACGGTTCATTTCATTTCATCAAGCATATCAGGTTTGGGCTTAGTTTGGCCCAAATGCAAGCCCAACCACACGTGGCCCAAGTGCTAGATTAGCCAAGCCTAAACGTGCCCCTGATCAGTTCTTAGTGCACCCCATCATTTTGAATCAGCTTTCTTCTTCCTCTCACCTGGCCTCCATGGACGACCTCCAAACCCCAACTGCACGTAGTCAGAAAGCAGCCTTCCCATTCCCATTTTCGACCGATCTCCTGCCTAAAATTACCGCGTGGTCAGCGGGAGGCTAATCGGTGACTTCTCGGTCGCTGAGATCCATGCAATCAATTCCGATTCAACTGTGTGTGTCACTCCCTGGTTCAACCATGATACTCTCCTGAAATGGTCGCCATTTGTCGTTCGATGTCGCCATGGCGACAGGAGATGATTTTCCACACCTGATGATGTTGCCATATTATCGCCCTTAGGTCGCCATTGATGCAAACCGTGACAGCCTCTGTGTTCCATTTTGATTTGTTGAATTTAGGTGGAAAATTACAGAAAGGCCCCCTTGGGGGGCTAAAATGGCAATTTGCAAAGTTAGGGGAGTGTTTTGGTAATTTTACCATTCGTGACCTAATTCAAAAATAGTATAAATTAATCCCTATTTTCAATTGAAAAAAAAAAAAAAAAAAAAATCTTATTCTCTCCTACCTATCCCCTTTTCAACCTAGGATCACCATCAATCATCTCCCAAGTTCCTCCATTTCTATACTTGAACTTCCATCCAAAAACTCGCACCAAATCTTAACTACTTCCCTAAATCATTCCTCCCTTTTCCATTCTCTCCATTCCAATTCCTTTGTCACTCACCATAGACACCCACACATCTAGACACATCCTCCTCTCCCACTCTTTGCATTAGGAGCATAAAAGAAAAGGAAGGATTAAGCATTAAAGAAGGAGGCCCAAGGGTGATTTCCTTATCCTTTACTTGGTTTCTATTTTATTGCTACTATGTGTAATTAAACCCCTAATCTAGGAGATTGATTTGAGAGACATTTGGTTGTGGGTATTTGTAATGAATCTCTATATGTGTTATATTTATTTATTCATTAGATTCTATTCACTATGTGATTGACTTGTATATCCACTTGTTAATTACAATCTTGTTTAGAATAATATGTTATACAATCATTCTTGGATTGACACCCTTGAGTGATTAAGAACCCAATAAATAGGATAAATTAGTGGAGGGTATATCAACCACACTAATCTAAACCTAAATTGGTTAACATGTAGAGATTGGTCCATTAAAGTGACTTAAAAAGCACTACCCATACCCACTTGCTAATCAATCAATTCCCTAGCATCAATATTAATTGTTTACATCCATTTTTCTTATCAAGATTGTGAGTCTTCTATTTTTCATATCACCATATTTTTAGTTAGGTTTATTTTGTATGTATGTTTGATGGTTTGACGAACCATACACTCATTCATTCATTTATGATTTATTTTATTGCATATAGATTAGCTAATTAATTCAACATATTACTCTAATTCCCTATGGAACGAATCCTACTCACCATTTTACTAATCTTACATCCTAAAAGGATTTTCTAGTGGTAAAAATTGGTTTTCTAAAAGATCACATTTAAAACATTATTTTGTTGTGAAAAACCACCGCATCAAAATTGGCGTCGCTGTCGGGGAATTAAAGCAATTGTTGAATCAATTAGCTTTTCTTAGTTGTTTTTAGTGTTTTTAGTTTCTTTTCACTTCTTTGGTAGTTTTTGTTTATTTTTGTTTCAGGACTCTATGGATTTCCTTAGGCAAAACTCGAGGCCAAGCTACGCGCCAACGAGCATGTCATCGGAAGATAGGATGGAAAAGCTCATGCAAGATGCTATAGCCTTCAAATGGGATATCGCACATAATTTAAATGACTATATGTCATCTAGCTGGCCGGACCAAGGAATAAAGTCCGCTGTTATAGGAAAAAATAGCCGTGGTAGACACGTCATCACAACATAAAGCCACGTAAGCAAGTTCAAAAGAGTCAACTAACGGAGCAAGAATTCCCCCATGAAAACCTGCTCGGAAAAAGTGGAAGTTTCCCGACCACCAACAAAGGCGAGTTACTCGGGCAATAGACCTTACTCAGGCAAGGACACGGCGTAGTCGGGAATCGATGAAAACAGATAGTCACCAGCGCCCATGTTCCAAACTTTGGGTGCAAATCAGCAACAAGCAACTCCATGATAAGCGACAGTGGCTGCAGAGTTCAAATAAGGAAGCAAATATATTTTCCGTGAATGAAGGAGGAAGAATCAGAATCAGACTTGGATTCAACCAAATCAGGAAATATACAAAAGAAGGAGAGTCCGAATCTGTTAAGGATTATAACACACAATTAGGGCACCACATACCAAAACCCTAATTAAACATGTATAAATACCCCTTCTTTACGCAAAAAGGAGGGGGGACGAGAGAAAAATAGCTAGAGAGAGAGATTGTAATACAGCATTCTTGTAACTCTTCTTCATAGTGGATTTGACTTCGTTGTTGAGGCAACAAACCGTGGATGTTTCTCCAACCCTTGGAGTTTTACCACGTAATTATTTGAGATTCCTAGTTTATTCTCTCTTATTTTCAATCATCCAAGTTCATAATTCATAACAATTCATAAGGTAAATCGTTGACTCGGTGACCACCAAAAATCACCGTCAACAATTGGCGCTAGAAGGAGGGGCGAGCCCAGAAATTTGTGATAACAATGGCTGGTGAAGGAGATGGTAGCGATTCCAGGTACAGTCAAGGCGTGCCAAGTAATGAGCTGGGGGATGACACCACGCTCAATACAGCGGATGCCACCCTGATGACGGCAGACCAGTCAGCCGCCTTAGCTGGTATTCAACGTTTCCCCACAACTAATGAAGAAATCACGCAACGATTTCACGCTTCCCTGCAACAACTCATATCAGACGCGGCAAAGCAAGGAGTTGACCTTTCCACCACGGGAGGTTTGATATCTCCTCGCAGTCTGCCCGTCCCAAACCAGCAGGCTGCGAGGCTGCGTTCTGCAGTGGTGGTACCAACGCCTGATGCTCCCCTAAAGGCGAGACGAGACCCTGTGCTAGGAATATTATCTGAAGGGGAGCATAGAGAAGAGAGTGATCCTGACATGGGTTACGGTCAAGATCGAATCGTAAATCGGGATCACCCCAGGAGGCGCAGTCACCGGAGAGGTCGATCTTCATCCTCGGAAGGGAGTGAGCAGAATCGTCATCGCAAGCGCCAAAGGGGCACAGTACGGTTGCATGGCTTAAACCGAGACCGCAGAGAGTTGAATCCGGAGGAAAGGGGTCAAAAATTGACCGTAAGTCAAACTTTCAATGCGATAGGGGAGCCAGAAGGAGATAGAGATATACTCATACAGAGCCTAACCCGGGAGGTACAGAATAATCGTCGACAGATGGATGCTTTAGTCAGGCGATATGGGCGTAATGAGTTGTCGGATGACGAATCCGGAAGCCCGTTCACTAGTGGGATCCTAAGAACACCTTTCCCGGAGAGATTCAGGATGCCACACGTGGAACTATTTAAGAAAGATACCGATCCAAAGGAACACGTCCGAAGATATAGGAGCGCCATGGCACAATATGTCAACAATGACGCACTGCTATGTTTGAATTTTCCTCAAACCCTTGGAGATCTAGGCTCCCGGTGGTTTGGTAGATTACCAGCAGCAAGCATAAGCAGCTTTGGCGAGTTGAGCAAAGCTTTCTCAAGACAGTTCCTCGGGAATGTGCATAGGAAAAAATCGGTAGCCCACTTATCCCAACTCAGACAGGGAAAGGATGAGTCGCTAAAGAAGTATCTGGGGAGATTTGGTCAGGAAGTATCCGAAATTGGGAGTGCAAATGACGAGGCAATAATTGCCGCGTTCATCAACAACCTCCAGAATGGCCAATTGTCGTTTGACCTCAGAAGAGCTCGATTAACCAGTTATGCCGATATGATGGACATGGCAGGGGGGTACGCCCTGGCTGAAGAGGAAGAAATTGCCACAGGGGGTTACTTCGTGCATGGCGGTCGCCCAGAAGGATCCAAAACCAAAGACCAAACTAAGGCGCCCGACGGCAAAACGGACAAACAGAAGAACAAAGCACGGGATGGTCGGGATGGGCGGCGAGCATACGACCCGAAAACCGACCAGTCGCGACAGAAGTTCCAGGGCAGGTATACGAATTACACACCACTGAAAAAAGACCAAGGTGAAATCTTGGCAATCCTAGAGGAGAAGAACATGTCAAAAGAACCTCCTAGGCAATCAACATATGCCCGGAGGGACACCACCAAGTATTGCCGTTTCCATAAGGAGAACGGGCACGAGACATCCAAATGTTTCCAATTAAGGGACCATATTGAAACCCTCATCAGGGAAGGACACCTGAAAGACATCGTCCTCAAGAAGGTGGACAAGACGGATGGACAAAAGGATAGCCGGCAGGACGGGCGGGCAAGAAAATTCAGTCCAAAGAAAGCTGAGGATGAAGGAGCAATTAACACCATTTTTGGAGGACCGGCAACTGGCAGGAGTAACAGGGAAAGGACCCAAGAAATACGGGAGGCCATGGAGGCACGGAGGGACTTAGATGTCAATTCCATTGAACCCGACCCGAAAAGAATCAAAGAGGGATGGGATCCGATCATATTCACAGAAGCTGACTCATATGGAGTGGATGTTAAGCCAAATGATGCCTTGGTAATTGGAGCGCGGATCGGTCACCGAGAAGTTCATCAAATCTTGATTGACAATGGAAGCTCAGCGGACATTCTAAGTGTGGAGGTATATGACCAGCTGAGGCTGGACAGGAAAGACCTACAGCCGTTTCCCACACCCCTTAGAGGATTCGGGGGAGTCGAAGTAAGGTCGCTGGGAACAGTGAAATTGCCCGTGAAGATTGGGACGACCCCCTGCCAAAAGACTGTGCTGCTCGACTTTGTGGTGGTGGATACGGAAAACTGGCCGTACAATGCTTTATTAGGCCGACCATTTTTGAATAAAACCAAAGCAGTGACGGCAACCTATGCTCTCATGATGAAATTCCCGACTGAGTATGGAGTAGGAGTAGTAAAGGGGTCACAAGAAATGGCCCGAAGAGCAAATTTGTCAGTATACAAAGACAGGGAGGTACACCAAATGTACGAGGTAACAACCCAACAGAGAGGGGAAGAACCTGAAGAACAGGCAGAAGTACCAAAGGAGTTTGAATTGGATCCCAGAGAAGAACCCGAAGTCAGAAAGGATGAGTTGACCGAACAAATAGTCCTGAATCCGGCGGATCCGAGCAAGACGGTGAGGATAGGAGCAAACTTAAGTGGGCGTGTCAAAGCCCAACTAACCACATTGCTAAAAGGTTACAAGGATGTTTTTGCTTGGGGTCACGAAGATATGTTAGGAGTAGACCCAAAGGTGATATCACATTGTCTTTCTACCAACCCAGAGTCCCGACCAGTGGTGCAAAAGAGAAGGTTGTTCAATCTAGAGAGAAGCGCTGCAATTAAGAAGGAGGTGGAGAAGTTACTTTCAGCAGGATCAATAAGGGAGGTCAAATACCCGGAGTGGGTAGCCAACGTAGTATTGGTCAAGAAGAAGAACAACCAATGGAGGATGTGTGTAGACTTCACTGACTTGAACAGGGCCTGCCCGAAAGATAGTTTTCCATTACCAAGAATTGACCAGTTGGTAGACGCAACGGCAGGATACGAACTGCTAAGTTTCATGGATGCATACTCGGGATACAACCAGATTCGGATGAATAAAGCAGATGAAGAAAAAACATCTTTCACCACGGATCAAGGGCTGTATTGCTACAAAGTGATGCCTTTCGGATTGAAAAATGCTGGAGCAACATACCAAAGGTTGGTGAACCGGATGTTTGCTCGGCAGATTGGGAGAAACATGGAAGTCTATGTGGATGACATGCTGACCAAGAGCACTACGGCAGAAAAACACTCGGAGGATTTGAAGGAAACCTTCGATGTTCTGAGGAAATATAAGATGAAGCTCAACCCCAGTAAATGCGTGTTCGGTGTACCCTCGGGAAGGTTTCTGGGTTTTCAGGTTCACCAAAGAGGAATTGAAGTGAATCCCGAGAAGATCAGAGCACTAGAAGGAATGGCTTCACCAAAGACGTTGAAAGACGTACAAAGACTGACGGGATGTCTCGCATCGCTCAATCGGTTCATTGCTAAGTCAACAGACAAATGCGCTCCCTTCTTCAGGGCAATAAAAAAGGGAAAAGGGCTCGAATGAAGTGCAGAATGTGAAGAAGCATTCCAGAAATTGAAGGAATATTTGGGGCGAGCACCCATCCTCTCAAAACCGGTGGTAGGAGAAACATTATACTTGTATTTGTCGGTCACGGAGGTGGCGACAAGTTCGGTGTTAATACGGTTAGAAGAGGGGGTACAAAAGCCAGTGTACTACACAAGCAAGGCACTGTTACCGGCAGAAACCAGGTATTCTCCAGCAGAAAAACTAGCATTAGCACTGGTCACGTCGGCCAGGAAACTGAGGCCGTATTTCCAAGCGCATGCAATAGAAGTATACACAGACTGTCCACTAAAACTAATCCTTCAAAAGCCGGAGGTGTCGGGAAGATTGACCAAATGGGCCGTGGAGCTGAGCGAATACGACATCAAATACACACCTAAAGCGGCAGTTAAAGGACAGGCACTATCAGACTTTATAGCAGAATTCACCGAGCCTGATGCCGAGGTAAGGAGGGCAATGGAGGGAGAACGGATTGAAAAACTTCAGTGGAAATTGCATGTGGACGGGTCATCAAACACACACAGCAGCGGGGCCGGAATAGTCATCACAACCCCCGAGGGGGATGCCGTGGAATGTGCCATGAGGTTCGATTTCAAAGCAACCAACAATCAAGCAGAGTATGAAGCCTTGTTGGCCGGCCTAAGGGTTTGCATAGCATTAGGGGCAGATGAGCTGGAAATTTACAGCGATTCACAAGTCGTAGTTAATCAAGTGCTGGACGAGTACCAGGCAAGGGAAGAGCACATGATAGCTTATTTGGACATGGCAAAGAGGTTACTCAGAAAGTTCAAAGTGTACAAAATCTCTCAGATCCCTCGGGAAGAAAACGAAAAAGCAGATGCTTTATCCAAGTTAGCTTCAGCCGTCACAAGCATCAGATCCAAAGCAATACCAGTGGCACATCTGACTAAACCGAGTACAGCAGAATCAGAGGAAATCATGGTAGCAGAGATCCGGCCAAGCCCAAGCAACTGGACATACAAACTAAGGAAGTACTTAGAGGAAAACATATTACCAGAGGACGCAGTGGAAGCGAAACGCATCAGATACAGGTCAACCCGGTATACAATCCTAAGGGGGGAATTATACAGGAGAGGATTCTCGAAAGTGCTGCAAAGATGTGTGGCTGGCGAAGAAACTGAAAAAATCCTAAAAAGTGTCCATAGTGGAGTGTGTGGGAACCATACCGGGGGTAAAAGCCTAGCACACAAGGTTCTCAGACAGGGTTTCTACTGGCCAACCCTCTTCGCAGAGGCGCAGCGATTCTCCGAGAGCTGCGAGACATGCCAGAGAATAGCAAACGATATTCGACAGCCCCCAGAGTTACTCAGAAGTCTAACTTCACCATGGCCCTTCGCCATGTGGGGACTCGACCTGATAGGGCCAATGCCCACAGGAACAAAGGGAGGGGCGAAGCACGCCATTGTGGCGGTGGACTATTTCACCAAATGGGCAGAAGCAGAAGCACTTGTGCATATTACAGAGGCAAACACCACCAGCTTTGTCAAGAAGAACATCATATATAGGTTCGGAATCCCGAACGTCATCATAACAGACAATGGAACCCAATTCGACAACAAAAAGTTCAGAGAAATGTGTGAAGAATTCAAGATCGCGAACTACTACGCATCACCGGCTCACCCTCAAACCAATGGTCAGACAGAGGCTGTGAATAAAGTGATCAAACATACACTGAAAGCAAAATTACAGGCAAAGAAGGGCGGCTGGGCGGATAAACTGCCCGAGGTGTTATGGGCATACCGAACAACAATGAGGTCGTCCACAGGGGAGACTCCTTTCGCGCTGGCGTTTGGGACAGAAGCTGTAATCCCAGCAGAAACAACTTTCATATCCCCCAGGATACGGTTATACAGCCCCGAGCACAATATAGATATGCTGCAGCAGAACTTAGACGAACTAGAGGAAATCAGGGATACGGCACAAGTCAGAAATTCCGCGTACCAGCAAAGGGCTGCGAGGTATTACAATTCACACGTTCGTGAGCGGAGATTCCAACTCGGAGACTTGGTGCTAAGAAGAGTGTCCCCAAACACGAAAGATAAATCCTCGGGATCTCTTGCCGATAAATGGGAAGGGCCGTATATCATCAAGGGGGTCGTAGGACATGGGGCCTACATGATAGCCCGACCAGAGGGAGGTCTGGTACCCCGACCATGCAACGCACAATACCTAAAGATCTTCTATCCTTGAAAGGCCCGACCGCATTTATTACCAAAGACTTAATTCTGTTTTAAACTTTTTATTTTTAGTCTGCTTTTATTATATCAGGTCTATTTCTTAGTTTCATAGTTATGTTCATCTAACAAAATTCATGTTGACCATTCAATAAAGTTCAGTTGCTAGTACAGAGTAAACCAACAGAATTGATAATCCATGAGCAAAAACTTCGACAGCAGCCCACCAAAAGTTGGTCGAATTCGACCAGAGAATACGGGCGCCATAAACCCACGAAAGAGTGGATGAGTGGTGCCCGTAGGACGGAAAAGCTGTAGTAGCATGCCCGCCTTGCTAAAGCGATAAAAACGTGTCCCTTAGCAGAAAGGCAAAACCGAGGCACCAGAATAAACTGGAAAACTGCTCGGAGCGCCGCTAGAAAGGCTAGTGAGACGCGCAGCCGTGTTGGCTTGTATAAAGTACCCCAACGATTCGGCAAAACCTTGCACAGATAAAACCGGGAGACGTCCTAGGTGACTTGTGCAAGGGCCTTGACGTATGGCCGTGGCGAGCCTCGGCGTAACGTTGAGGCAAGAAATCAAAAACTCAAACTAGAAGGCCAGTTACATGAGATACTCGGCCGAAACTAACCAGTTAAATAATACACGCGGTTTAAAGTTGTTTTCAGGCCAGTTACATGAGATACCCGGCTGAAACTAATTACCAGTTAAATAATATACGCGGTTCAAAGTTGTTTAAAAGCCAGCTACACGAGATAAACGGCTGAAACTAATTACCGGTTAAATAAGATACTCGGCCTACCCGACTAAAACGCCGGGAAATAAGGCACCAAGTCAAGATAAGTTCAGGGATTCCCGAAGGACTAAAAGAATTTAGATCAAAACTGAGAAAAAATCCGTTTATATATATGAAAAGATTCGTCTATACATGATAAAAGTATACAAACATACAGGTATAGTTATACAAATATTTACAGCTGGTTACGCCGCTACAAAAAAGAGGGGCTTGAAGTCATGAAGCTCAGGAGGGTGGCGCCGGGGGTCGGGAGCTGCTTCCGCCGACATCAGGGTCAGGCTCCATCACATACTCGTTCAGCAGGCTGTCGTCCGAAGGCCAAATAATGACATCCTCCTCCTCGTCGACCATCCAGTCGGCATAGTCAACCCCGGGAACAGGTCCCAAATCGGGCGTCTCGTTGTCGATCCCAGCCTTTTCACAGGCATAAAATGTGGAGAAGGAGTCAGTGGAAGGAACCTCGAGGTGCATGGGATGGGGCGCTTTACCTTTACTTCTGCAATACGCTCGCCACTCCCTCATCTGGGCCCGGAGAGACTCCAGAGAGGTATCCACATGCTTCTTGATTGACAGGCTCCAGTTGGCCCTAGCCCGATCAGTAGCCCTATTCTTCTGCTTGAAGAATTCACCAGCCGAGACCATCCCCCGCTGGAATTCGCGCAGAAGCAAAGCATCATAGGCTGGAGACCTTTTGAACCGGTCAACACTTTGTAGTTCCAGCTTCAGCCTAGCTTCCTTTGATAGAGACTTAATTGACAAAGCCTGACGCTCCAAGTCCTCGATTCGGCGCTCGTGAGCAAATTTGGCGTCTTCAGCAGACTGCTCAGCCTGGAGCAAAGCATCCTGAGTGGATGACAATTGATCCCGGAGGACCCTGACCTCATCAGCGGCAGAAGAAGCTTTCTGCTCCGCCTCCAGCTGCCGAGCCAGGCATTGATCCAAAAGCACCTGACTCGACTTAGCACCCTCCTGATTAGCCTGCTCAGCCCGAGAACAGCGGTTCTCGCTCTCTTTCAGCTGGGCTTCTAGCCTCCTTATTTTGTCCGCTTGAGCTTCACCGGCCCGACAAGCCTCGGACATCTCGGCCACCATCTGCAGCAAATAAGTAAAAAAAAAAAAAAAAAAAAAGAGAAGGAAGAAATTACTTTACATACGAAAACAAGAAAGGCAAATTGAAAATGCAACCAAGGCGTTACTTACATAAGAGGCGCTATTGAAAAAGTTGCAGAGCCGGTCAGACACCGTCCCTACCCTGAACTGACTCCAATGGTCCTCCCCAATATAAGCTTGGCCCGAAGCCATGGCCCTCAGCATGATCTCGGGGGTAGGATCATCGGTCTGGGGGAAGGACCCCGAACCTCCAGCACTGGTCTCGGGAGCCTTAGCGGTCGAGGCTACCCGAGGAGAATCGGTCAAGCCCTCAACATCATCCTAGTCCTGATCCAGTGAAGGAGCCGCACCTGCACTCTTTTGAACGGCACCCTCCCTTTCGCCATCCGAGGATGAGTCCACATAAGCGACCACTCGGGGGATTTTTGGCGTTGGGCGGCCGGGGGAAAATGAAGCCTTCCTCTTCCCAGGCTGTCGCCCACGATAACTTGATTCGACCGCCTGGTTTTCAGAAGTCTTACCCGCCTGCCCCACCTCGATACCACTACCTCCAGGGATAAGGGCGGGATCGGCCGAAGCAGGGGTCTCTGGAACAGCGGTTGCTAGCTCGACAGAAGTCGGGACCTCCGGAACGGCTGCACCCGAATGCCCCTCGGCTGCCTCAACACCCCGAGAATTATCACTTGGCGCATGTGCAGCAGAATGGGGAAAACGAGATCCGCCGCGGAAGCAAGCCCGTTCAGACTCGGAGGAGTACCCCACCTTCTCCTTCCCCTTTGAAGTAGTAGGACCCCTTTGGTTACCCTGATCAGCGTTGGTCCTACTTACTCCTAAGAGTCCCGAGTCTCCCATGGTTTCAGTCGAACGCGGGATCGTGTCACGACCATGGGTTTCCTCGGGCACATATGCGGGCACCCTCTCTTCCTCGTCTGCGTCAGGAAAAACCTTGTGAGGGCTCCCGTCAGTGTTGTCCTCGGGAGGGGCTATTCCAGAATCTCGCTGCCGAAGGGCCTCCTTCCGGCTAGCCTCCACGATGCCCTTCATCCGACGTGCCAGAGCATCGCAGACCACGTCCACGTCATACACTTCAAAAAGAAAAAGGGAGCCCGAGTCAATAAAATAACACAGACAAATGACAAAATAAAAGGCAGAATAAAAGCTACAACACAACTTACAGCGTCTGCGGCGAGCGGAAATTTGAGGGAAGAGGCGAGCCGAAATCATCTTCCCCTCATTATAGAGATAGGGTTTACCCCTTTTCTCCAAGGGGCGGACGGCAGCCCGAACCAAGGTCTTCAACTCTTCATCGGTGAAGGAGGAAGTTACATGGTTCCATTGGGGCGAGCAAAAATACCGAGGAACTCTGCAGGTCATTTGGGAGCCATCCAGATCAAAACTAATTGATTGGCCCCATTGTCCACCCACAAAGAACCAGCTGTTCTTCCAAAATTTGTTTGAGGTGGGAAAGCCCCAAACAAATCCTTTCATTTTCTCCTCTGTGGTCGGCTCGATCTCGCCCCTGACCGCAACGTCCTTGGGGATCCAGAACTCAGGCTGAGTCGACTGAAGAAAATAGACACCAGACTTCCCCACGGGTCTCAAGGAGTAGAAGTGTCGGATTTCGCGAGGAGTGGGAGGTGGCCGTTTCATCCTGTGCCACATGTGCCACATGCACATCAAAATACGGTAGCTGTTCGGAGTCAGCTGAGCCGGAGCAATTCGAGCCTCAGCCAAAAACCAAGTAATGAATGGCTGGAGAAGAAGAGTGACGCCGCAGGCGAGCATGGCCCCATAAACCGCCACGTGGCCAGGAGGAGGGTTCCAGGCAGCCCGACCTTCAGCGGGGATTAGCGAAATCACGTCGCTATCCAGATCGAACCGCCGCATATATTTGCCTACCTCCTCAGGGCCGACCACATTCGGCTCTACATCATAAGCGCATATGCGCTCGGGAGAGAAGGGAATACGAGCAGCCCTATGCTCTTCTTCAATATCGTTCTCGATAACCCTCTGGGTTCCGACTCGGCTCTCCAGCGAGTGGGAATCTTTGTAAACTTTGCGAGCGCTCATCTTTTTTCCTGGTCGCTTCCAAGACCGAATGTCAGCTGTAGAAGAAGAAGAATCCGACCAATCTGCAGGCTGATACTCGGGAGGTGACGAATCCGAGGAAACGGAATGAACTTCAGGAGGAAATGGAGCCTCTGAAGGAGCAAAATTTTCACGGGAAATTGCAGAAACGTCAGCATCAATGAAATGCGGTTGATCAAAAAGAGGTGGTTTCAATAAATTGTGGACTGCAGATGCAGTGTGTGCATCGTGTTGCTCAATAGCAATCATGCCAACAGTGTAAAGACGATACCTAGTTGCAGAATCCATGAGAACTAACCTTGATGAATTTAAAGCAGAACCCAGAAAAAGCTGGAGATGTAGTTGAAGCAGGTGAAGATCAGGTTGCTGCAGATGAACCCAGTAAAATAGGAAATGCAAGCAAGTTCTTCAGAGAATACACAAAAATTGCGGAAAGCAGAGTAAAAAGAAGAAACGCAACCACTGCCAGCTTATATAGGCAGCACATCGATTTCGAAAAACACGAAACCCTAGAAGAAACACAAAGGAGCGGGAAAACAGAGGGGCGTGGGCAATGACGTAATCCACGCGTGAGCGAGCAGAAAGGTCATGTCCCATAAATGCGTTGCACCACCGCAGTACCACAGCCAAATAGAAAGGGACAAGTGGCGATCGTAGAAAGCCTTGAGCCGCCAGTGAGCAGAAACGCCACCATCAAAAGATCTCTGAAATGATTGATAAATCGAATGCGTGCGGTCGTAATTAAAACACGTCATTTAAGAGCTTTGAAGCAAACAATGATACATTAATGCAGAAAAAAGACAAACGAAGACTAGCTGCAAATAAACATGAGGTTAAATATCTGACCCGAGTGGAGCTGACTCAGCATGATCGGCACAAATATTTAAGGGGGTATTGTTATAGGAAAAAATAGCCGTGGTAGACACGTCATCACAACATAAAGCCACGTAAGCAAGTTCAAAAGAGTCAACTAACGGAGCAAGAATTCCCCCATGAAAACCTGCTCGGAAAAAGTGGAAGTTTCCCGACCACCAACAAAGGCGAGTTACTCGGGCAATAGACCTTACTCGGGCAAGGACACGGCGTAGTCGGGAATCGATGAAAACAGATAGTCACCAGCGCCCATGTTCCAAACTTTGGGTGCAAATCAGCAACAAGCAACTCCATGATAAGCGACAGTGGCTGCAGAGTTCAAATAAGGAAGCAAATATATTTTCCGTGAATGAAGGAGGAAGAATCAGAATCAGACTTGGATTCAACCAAATCAGGAAATATACAAAAGAAGGAGAGTCCGAATCTGTTAAGGATTATAACACACAATTAGGGCACCACATACCAAAACCCTAATTAAACATGTATAAATACCCCTTCTTTACGCAAAAAGGAGGGGGGACGAGAGAAAAATAGCTAGAGAGAGAGATTGTAATACAGCATTCTTGTAACTCTTCTTCATAGTGGATTTGACTTCGTTGCTGAGGCAACAAACCGTGGATGTTTCTCCAACCCTTGGAGTTTTACCACGTAATTATTTGAGATTCCTAGTTTATTCTCTCTTATTTTCAATCATCCAAGTTCATAATTCATAACAATTCATAAGGTAAATCGTTGACTCGGTGACCACCAAAAATCACCGTCAACATCCGCATTTGAAGAAAATTTCAACAATTCCATCATTGCCACAACTCAACACAACAAAGAAGTCTTGTATCAATCGAAAGAAGAAGATCTATGCATGATCACGCTAGAGATGAACAAGAAGATTTTGAGCATGAGTGAAGACCTAGTGATGGCGATGAACGTATTAAAAAAAGAGAATGCTCTACTTCAAGAAAAAATCATGACAACTTCCCTACAACAAGAAGAAATAACCAAGGATTACGAAGGGAAGATACAACTCTTGAAGAAGAAGTTAGAAGGCAAAGAAGCCTTGGAAACGACAAGGAAGAATATGCTTCAAGAATTGAACAAGAAAATCATACTTGAAGTAAAGACGCTTAGAGCCGAAAACGGTACTCTCAAGAGGCAAAATGGCGAAGTCTCCTACAAGAACAAAGAATTTGAAGTACAAATTGAGAGACTTGAAGCCGAAAAGAGTACAACATTGAAGTAGCTTGAAGAGACCAAGGAGGACTTTGCAAAGAGGATGCAGCTAATGCAAGCCAAAATTCAAACAAGGGACAAGGCTTTGGAGATAATGAAGACGAAGGAAATTGACTGATACTCGCTTTTTCCGTTGTTGAAAGAATCACGAGGATCAAAAGATTATTACGTTTGTAAAAGGGGTTTCCTACGCAATGTGCTCTAAACTAGCAAAAGACTAGTAAAGCGGCAAGCGAGGGTATCGTTCCGCAGGGAGGTGTGATTCGTCAACCATTTCAGTTTCTAGTGTTTATTGTAAACATGTAAATAGAATGTGAAAAAGTGAGAATGATGTGTGTGAAATGTATGTACAATGCGGTGTGTGTGTGAGTAGAGAACGTAAATGAAAATAAATAAAAACAAAGAGAACATGGAAGGGCGAGAGTGGTGTTTAAAGTGATAAATAAAATGGTGGATAGGAGAGATGCATGAAAATGGTCACACAAGGTTCAACAAGTTCACCATACATAAGTGCACAAATAGTTGGTTGTTAGACATTAAGGACATCCAATTTTAGTTAAGGGTTCGTTCTTGCCTCGATCCGATTTATACCCATTCATAAAGCTAACGGTCGAAGAGTGTGTTGAGAACCTCTCAAACACGAAACCGCAACCAACATATGTGAACCAATTCTACATACAAAACTACATTCAACCCAATGATAGCTTCGTAATGTAAAATGGCAACGTGAAAGTCTAATGAATGTGGAAAGAGTGATTGTATCTCCAACCATAACTCACCTAGAGCCCCTAGCGTGAGAGATAGCCAAAAACCAATAATTGTAACTCTAACCATGACTCACCTAGAGCCCCTAGAGTGAGAAATAGCTAAAGTCCAATTGTTAACAAGAACAATAAACCAAACCCTTCTAATATGGCAATTTATAGGTTCACCCACTCTTCTTAGCTAATTAGCCAAGACTATGCCCGGAGAGCCCCTCCAAAGGCACAATCCTAACTCTAAGTCACTCAAATCCATTCATGACACGTAATTTTGACCTTCCATCAACATACAAACACAAAATGGGATATTTGATTACAACTACTCCTAATTTACATTAATCTACTCCTAATCCCATCCATGAATACATATTAATTTCCAATCTCCATACACAAGCATTTCAAGATAGAGATATATTCAATAACAATCAAGAATGAATCAAAACACAAATTAGATATAAAAACAACCAACATATATATTGAGCACAAATATAGGTTTACAAATATTCCCAAGTGGGGATTACACATTTAAGAAAACAAGAAATACAAAGAGATGAGTTAAAGGAGACAACCCTTGAAGAAAACCTCCTCCAAGTCCTCCATGAACCCTAGCTCGAAATTAGTCCAAAGACCCTCCTTTCTCCTTGCAATCTACTCCTAAATGGGTGGATGATGGGTAGAAGATGAAATGGAAGGCATCCATGGAGGAAAAACCTCCATGGATGACCTTGAAAGCTTCTCTCTCTCTTTTGGTGTGGAAGAAGATGAAGATGAAGAAGAAGAAGAAGTGTGAGGTGTGGAATCTGTTGGGAGAGAAGAGAATAAGGTGTTTATATAGTGTTGGGAGGTTAGGGCTGAAAGTTAGGGTAAAAGGACGAAACAGTCCCTGAAATTCGCCCAAAAAATGACTCTCTGGAGTGAATCGGCGGTTTGGTTCGGCGGCCAGGCCGCCGTTTGAAGTAGCTGTTTCAGACCTGACAGCATTTCAGCATTTCAGCATCGCGCACCGTTACGGAAATGGGCATAACTTCCTGTAGAAAGCTCGGAATCACAATCTGTAAAATGTTCTGGAAACTAGACTTCCGGGGCTTTCCGAATATATAAAGATATCAGAGTGGTTCGATCTGAGGAGGAAGATATGACCCCCACAAGTTGTATGTTCTGCACGAGCATATACAATTTCTTCCATTTTTGGCTCCTTTTGCCTCCCAAACTAATCTTTAAGCTCAAAACCTTATTGTAGGGAATATGTACCTACACAAGGCTCAAACAAAATATTATATACAAAAATACGCTCGAAAACGAGACAAACGATCGGAAATGGGGGACCTCAAATAGGTATAAAATAGTCCGATCATTGACCACCTTGCGGAACTTGCAAGGTCTAAGCAAGAAAAAGAAGAAATGCCCAACTTGAGTCAAGCCGCTTCAAATGCCAGGGTCAAGGAGCCGAATCCTAGCAAAGCAAAGAAGAGGAAGGCAAAAAGGAGGAATGAGAGCCCTCCACCTCCACCTCCTACAAAGAACCACCAACAAGGTATCATTCCTAACTCTATCACCATGTGCCATCATTGCCATAAGATAGGTCACATTAGATCACTAAACCAAGAAAATGAGAGGCAAGGCACACGAGGGAATTTCAGACATAGAGAGACATATATGCATGTTAGGAAGGTATGGGTTGGAAGCCTAGGAATAGGAAGAGTCCACCTAGGATAAGAAAAATTTGGGTGAGGAAAGAACCAATGAACCAAATGAGAAAGAAGGGAAAGGAAACGATGGGGAAATCATCTACATTTATTTGGATTGTAAAGAAGAGTGAATTTCCCAACTTGGTCAAACCACCCTTAGTTAATCCTAATCCCACCCCAAATGCACAATGTTGAAAATATTAGTGCATTTTATTTTTATGCTTTTTGTTTTGTTTGTTTAATTTGTTTATTTCTTTTGAATAATTGGTGTTTCAAGCTGTTTTTGGCAATTGCTTGAATTGAGTATATTTTATTTGCCGGAACTTTCTAATGTGCTTTGTGAGTGTGTAGATTTTCTATTGCTTCTTGCGGAAGCAAGTTTTTGTTGCTTGTATATAAAAGCAAGGTTTCTTCATCTATTGGGAGAAAACAAAGACAACTTGAAAGTCTTGGAGGGACGAGCAAGCCAAGAGTGCTTATAAAAAGGGCGAGGGCCTTATCCTAAGGAAGCAAAATTTTGGAAGTTCGATGTGCGGAAGCACCATGACACGTCTTGCCTAGACGTTAAATCGAGCGCTTGGTGGGAGGCAACCCACTTAGGTACATTTATTTCATAGTTTAAATTTTCTTAATTAGACTCATCATTTTTGAATTCTTTTATCTTTATTTCATTTTTGCTTAGAATAAGGGTGTGAGATGAATTTTGGTAGTGGATTTAGGATGAATGTGCTTAATTGATGATTTTTGAATGATAGGAATATTGAAGAATATGCCATACTTGATTGAGCATCTTTTTAGATGATTTTGTGCATGTTAGGATGAGAGGGCACTTTGCCAAAATTTTGAAAATACATTGATTGCTTTGGATTTGTTGGGTTGCACCTTTTGACAAATTTTGCCTCCCATGAACATTAAGGACAATGTCCAATTTAGGTTTGGGGGTACATTTGCGCAACACCATTCTACTCACTTTGCTTGGTTTTTCAAATTTGAGCCGAAGTTTTCAAATTTTTGTGATAATGCCATATTTAAGCATACTTTTCTTGTTGAGATTGTGCTCTACATGAAATAGTGAGGAATTGTGCATCTTTTTCATTGTTTGGTTTAGATTAACGTCATGCCATTTAGGATGTCACTGAACAAAGTGCGTTAATCATTTTCTCATAATGTTAGGGTGAATTATCAATTTTGCTTAAAGGCTAAGAATTAATAGTGGAGATTCCCGTGAGGATTACAAACACGGCCTTAAAAAGCGTATTTTGAGTTGTCAAATGTTCAATCTTTAAACACTCACTCTCAAACACTCTTTTAAGCATGTATAGGTCTCATTTGCACTTAAATATTGCATGCCATAGAATATTATGGACTGCTTGTGGATGCCTTATTTTGCTTAGTGGACAAGCCTTTAGAAGTGATTTTAGGCGATACATGTGAAAACCATTAATTGGCCTAAATACTTCCAACCATCTAAATATTTGTGCTCCCAAGCCCCTTTGAAGCCAAACATATTTTTAAGCTTTTCATTCATGAACCACATCTACATGAACCTTATAAGCCTTAAAATATTGACCTACATTGACCAAATGATTTACTAAAGCTTAGGGAATCAATGTAAGATCTTGTACTTGACAATGTAAAGGTGTGTACCTAGGCATGTAAATGGGTGCAAAGAGTCTTGCAAAGCAAGAATGTTTGAAAAGAATTGAAATGCTTGAAAAGAAAATAAAAAGCTTGAAAAGAATGTGAAAAGAAAAGAAAATGAAAAGTATGCAAAGAAAAGAATTGGCAAAGCAAAGAAAAAAAAAGAACCAAGAAATTAGGCATAATTGGCCTAGAAGAGAAAGAAAAGTAAAGGAACTACTCAATATGAAAATGAGAGTAGAATGCACATGTAGAATTGAAAGCCTGGACACCTTGAAGTGTGAACAATATGTGTGAAACATGTGGAACTTATAATTAGAATATATGCCTTAGTGTAATCATCGGGTTCCTTGATCATACATTTCCCCATTCTTTGTTTCACCATCACCTAAGGCCTCATTACAACCAAAGGAAAAGACCTTTATGATCTTTAGGATTGTCCATTTTGAGAAATTTGGTTGATACATGTTCTTTCTAATTCATGGCTTGCAATTCCATTCATGAGACCTCATTTTCAGAAATTGTGCTTTAAATAACATCATATGCAATCAATTTGATATCCATGACATAAACTCATATAGCATATGTATTTTTGAGCGAAACCTAGGAATCAAAGAGAAGAAAAGAAAGAATCTACTGAGGATTAGATTGAGGCAAATTACATTCTAAACCGAATAGCACATTTACTTTGAAGCTTTGGCATTTTGAATGTAAGGTCGCATTGCATACAATCATATCTAGAGTGGTATGTTCTTAATCTTTACTTGACATTATCTTATATGTTTAAGTCCTCACTAATGCAGCATTGTGTTAATCTCCTCATTTTAGTTTCACATGTTAATGATTGGATAGTAGATCCTTGCTTAATAAAGTTAGAACTTTATTGAAAATCTTTGAAATGTCTTGATGCATGTCTTTGGGGGTTTATTTGTGATTGTTTTGCTTGAGGACTAGCAAAAGATAGGTTTGGGGGTATTTGATCGAACCAAAATTGGTACGATTTTGGCCCTCTTTTCCGTTTCTTTATGCTTGATTCTCGGGCATTTCTCCATGTTTTAATGTTTTTAATTAAGTATTTTCAGGAATTTATAAAGTTTAGGGACATTGGAGTAATATTGGTCAATTGGGGGCAAAACTGTAATTGTTCAAGGAAGATTGAATATATTATAATTTGACAAGAGATTAGGGGGCGTATCGTAAATGTCCATGCAAAAGTAGCAACTCATGCCACCTAGATATTGAAACGGTGCGTTTCAATAGTGATGGGCAAGTCAGCAGCCCAAACACTCAGGCCCAAGTCAAAGCCCAAAGTGTAGCTTGCACAGCCACGTGCACCCCTACCCATTTCTGAGCGCCCCCAATCAGCCCACAGCACTAAATGAAACGGTGTGTTTCATTTCATCACGAATATCAGGTTTGGGCTTAGTTTGGCCCAAATGCAAGCCCAACCACATGTGGCCCAAATGCCAGATTGGCCAAGCCTAAACGCGCCCCTGATCAGTTCTTAGTGCACCCCATTATCTTGAATTAGCTTTCTTCTTCCTCTCGCCTGGCCTCCATGGACGACCTCCAAACCCCAACTGCACGTCGCCGAAAGCAACTTTCCTGTTCCCATTTCCAGCCGGTCTCCTACCCAAAATTATGGTATGGTCAGCGGGAGGCCAATCGGTGATCAAGAAGTCACCGAGATCCATGGCATCAATTCTGGTTCAGCCGTGTATGTCACTCCTCGGTTCAGCCATGATACTCACCTAAAATGGTCGCCATTTGTCGTTCGATGTTGCCATGGCGATAGGAGATGATTTTCCACACTTGATGATGTCGCTGATGAGCCGTCGTGCACTTATGAAAATGATGTAATTTGTTTGATCTTTGAAAACCCCTTTAAGCCACTTAAATCCTTTAAAGTGTGATTTTATAGCAAATGGTAAGTAAGTTCGTTCCATAGGGATATGGAGTGCTAATTATATAGATTGACTAATCTTAGACAAATAAAATAAATCATGACATTTGATAGATGTGTGGTTTCAAAAACCACAAATGTTAACTACTAAATTGAAAATACAAAAGTGATATGAAAAATAGAATACTCAAAAACCTTGATAAGAATAATGAAACAATTAATATGATTGCTAGGGAATAGATTGATTAGCAATTGAGTGTGGGTAATGCCTTTCTAGCCACTTTAATGGACCAATCTCTCTATGTTATCCACTTGAGGCTTATATTAGTGGGGTTGATATACCCACCACTAATCTATCATATTCAATGGGTTCTTAATCACACAAGGGTGTTAATCCAAATATGAATATATAACATATTACTCTAAACAAGATTGCAATTCATAAGTGGATATACAAGTCAATCACATAATGAATAGAATCTAATGATTGAATGAATAGAATACATAAAGAGATTCATTACAAAGCCAAGGCTAATACCCACAACCAAATGATCCTCAAATCTATCCCCTAGATTAGGGGTTTAGTTACACATGTTAGCAATAAAATGGAAAGCAAGTAAATAATAAGGAAATCACCCTTGAGCCTCCTTCTTTATGCTTGATCCTTCCGTTTCTTTTATGCTCCTAATGCAAAGAGTGGAAGTAGAGGATGTGTCTTGAGGTGTGGATGTTTAGTGGAAAGTGACAAAGGAATTTGGGTGTAGAAAATGGTAGGAGAGGAATGATTTAGGGAAGTAGTCAAGGTTCGGTTTTGAGGTTTTGATGGAATTAGGTGAGTACAAGTATAGAAATGGAGGATGAGGAGAGATGAGCCATGGATGAGAAATCTAGATCTAAATGGAGTGAATTTCGTGCTCTCTACGGAGGTGTGCGTTTTGAAGACGAAGAGCCACTCTATATATACTGTCACTTGGACATGTATTGATAACTGCTTCATTCGCTGATGTGGTGCAAAGTTCGCCATTTTGTCGCTATGGCGACCTTTGTGCGCAAAACGGTTAGATGCAAATGTCGCCACGAACATCATCTTTTTCGCCATATAGCAAGTGGCGACCATAAGTAAATTCTGATGAGGTCGCCACTTGCAAGAGGTGGTCACTATGGCGACCTCAAATGGCGACCATGAGAAAAATTGTGAGGTCGCCATTTGCAAGAGTGGGTCGCTATGGTGACCCACCTGATTGATTTTGCAACTCTTCTGTCGCCATGGCGACCAAGTGGCGACCTTTTCTTGCTCAAGTAGCGAAAATGCCCTGTTTCTTCCCATTTGTGAGTCTTTTTGCACCCAAGTCCTCAACTTCATCCCAAATGCTCTTGAAACCTAATAAAACATGAAACACTTGATTTTACACCATTAAACATGGGGAAATGCCCGAGAATCAAGCAAAAAGAGTCAGAAATGAGGGCCAAAATCATACCAATTTTGGCTTGATCAAATACCCCCAAACATATCTTTTGCTAGTCCTCGAGCAAAACAATCATAAAGGTCTTGTGCTAGAGGCACCCTCGCCTCCAATACCATTTCCACTCATAGTGTTTGGGTGAGAATGATATGAATGCACACAAACAAGCAAAACATGCAAAAAGCAAAAAAAATGCAAACAAATGCAAAGGACTCTAACAAGAGCAAGAGATCTCCTAATTATGTTAAAGAACCCGCTCTGATACCAATTGAAAATAAATATAAACGAGTCCTAATATAATCTAGAGGGGGGTGAATAGATTATAATCCCTTTTTAACAATTTTTGAGATTAATCAAGATTACAAAAACAACCCCAACTAGTCAACAAATAAAATCAAGTGTAAGGAATGCGGAAAGTAAATAACACATGATTTTTACGTGGAAACCCACACGAGGAAAAAAACAACGGGCTGTTTTTGTGCACCACGCTAGAACCTCAATCCACTACTTACAAATACGATTACAATCTAGGTTGACCGCATCACACCTAAGATTACTAATCCGTCTTTGCTACCCACGGGTCTTTAGAAGTGAATCTAGTTCATGCTTGCAAACTACCAAAAAGCAAATACAAGACCTGACTCTAAATGAAGAGATAAAACAACCTAGTGTGAATATGTGGAATATTCAAGATGCTCAAATGTAAGGTTAGACATTTTAGCTTATCTAGGCATGGATGAACATGTTAGACATTCCTAGATATCATTTTACTAAGTGGCATGCATAAAACACATCAAAAATAGGCAATAAAGTCTTATATGCAATATCTACCACAATACAACTCACAAAACACAATAACACAATCTTGAACTTAAGTCAAGTCATAAATAAGCAATCTTGAACCTAGGCAAGTAATAAATGAGCAATCTTGTAGAGAGAGAACATGTGAAAAGATGCAAGTGATGTTCTAACTACAAGTCATGTGAGCAAGTATGAAAACCCTCTGAGAATCAAACTAGAACATGCTAGATGATGAATGAAGCATACAAGTATGATGGGTTTTGGTGTTTTGAGTAATAAAAGAGTGATCTTGATACCTTGGCTTTGAAGACACTTAAAAGCTCTCAAAAAGATGTAATTTTTGCTCTAAAAAACGAGCCAAGGCAAAAAAGACATATATATATATGAGATCCAAGTGAAGTGACGTCATTTTGGAAAAAATTGCCTAAAAGCGCGCGATCGGCGGTTTCAATCGGCGGTCAGGCCGTCGATCTCAAAACGTCGAAATCGAAATGACACCACTAGAATGGATCGACGGTCGAGTGTGAGCCACCGATCTAACCGCCGAAATGGGACAGAGAACCCAAGTGACAAACGGCGATTAATTCGGTGGTCAGGCCGCCGAATACAAACTGCTGATTTCTGACCTGTTTAAAATCCAATCAGGTGCAATCGGCGGTTAGGCCGCCGATCGTAACCGTAGAACAAGTTCAGAACTCTCTGGTCTAAAACGGTGGTTTCAATTCAACGGTCATGGCCGCCGATCAAACCGCCGTTTCACCACTGATGGTGAAACCAAAGGAGAAGCCAATGGCATTCTCTGAAAGCGATCTTCGCACAACAATAAGTACACCAACGTGCACACGCGGATGTTTCCATAAAAACTTTGGCAACCGAATTCCAACACACAAAGAAAAACAGACATGAAGCAACAATTTAATGCATCATAATGCCTAATATGACATGGCTTATATCAACTAATGATGCAATCAATAAACCAAGTAAGCACACAAGAAAATGCACACAACAACAAGTAATAACAACATGCAAGGGTTGTGAGTGTGTGCAACTACATCTCTTCAAATAAGAAGTCAAGATCAAGTAGCTACCTTCCTTAAAGCTCTTAAAATCCATAATGAGGTCCTTAAGCATTTGAGAAGAAAATCTTCAATCCTAAGCTACTCTTACAAGATTGAACCTCATTATGATTTTGTCAACGAAATAAGCCAATTAAAAGGTGAGGCACTTACAGCCCAAAACTCGAATAGGAATCAGCAGCAAGGAGGGGTAAACTCAGTGCATGATGGAGATGGGTTTTCATTTGAAACAGAGGAGGTTCAAGCTTTCAATTACCAAAAAGGGAGAAGCGACCCCTACTCAAACACCTATAATCATGGATGGTGTAACCACCTTAATTTCTCCTATTCTGACCTAAACACTGCTCTAAATGGTCATCAACAATCTCAACAGAACACTCAAGGAAACAATCAATGAGGTTACAATAGAGGTAATTACCGAGGTCAAGGGTTCAACAGTCAACCTCAACAATGGAACAATGCTACAAACAGAGACACTACCACTTATCAGCCCAAAAAACAGTCTTTATAAGATATTGTGTCATCCCTTGCTGAGACTACAAAACGCTTTTTGAAAGTTACAGAACATAGAATAGAAGATGTTAAGCTATCTATTAAAACCTTGGGGACGCAAATGGGGTTATCTATTAAAACCTTGGAAACACAGATGGGGCAAGTAATCGACACAGCTCGCAGAAATGAACAAGGAAGGTTTCCTAGTCAATCAAAGCAGGCAAAGTCACTGACTGTGTTAAGAAGTAGGCAAGTGTTAGACAATGAAGTTGTTGGTGGGAAGGAGCAAGAGGAAACATGGAGATTAAGAGAAGATGAGAGTAAGAAGGAGGCTAGAATAAAAGAAAAAGAGGTAGTGGTTGAGCCAACACCCAAGAAGACCTCAGTTTTACATAAGTCACCAGATCCATACATTCCACCTCTTCCATACGTTCCACCAATTCCATTCCCTGGGAGGCTTAAAAGAGACAAGTTAAGTAAGGCATTCAAGGAGATTTTTGATATCCTTTCCAAGGTACATGTAAACCTACCTCTACTTAAGATGATCGAAAAGATGCTGGCGTATGCTAAATTTTGCAAGAGTCTTCACACCAACAGGCAGAAGTTTGGGCCGAATCATCAGGAATACATAGCCAGCAGTGCCAGTGTAGTATTGCAAAAGGAACTCCCACACATAAACTGAAAGATCCGGGCAGTTTCTACATCAACATCACAGTCGAAGGTACCCAGCTCGAAAGAGCAATGTTAGATTTGGGAGCCAGTATTAATTTGATGCCTTATTCCATTTACAAGTAGCTAGGGTTGAATAAGTTGAGGCCTACAACAATGTCACTTCTACTAGCAGATGGATTGGTACGATATCCAAGAGGGACTGTTGAAGATGTGTTGGTCCAAGTGGGGAAACTTATCATTCCAGCAGATTTTGCAGTATTAGATATGGAAGATGCAAGTAAGGGAGACTAACATGAGGCCTATTCTTCTTGGTAGACCATTCATGGCCACAGCAAAGACATTCATTGATGTGCAAAATGGAAAGCTTTCAATGACAGTGTTAGATGAGATAGTATAATTCAAGCTTTTCAAAGCTTCATCGTACCCTGTAGGAGCTGATGATTGCTCATTCATTGAGGTTTTAAACCCTGGGGTTGATGGTATCTTCAAAGATGAGGATTTGGAAGATTGGGATTGGGAAGATCAAGACGAAGAAATTGAAGATAGTTCCAAATCAGTTGAAGAAGAAATTGAAAACCTTCAAGTTTCAACAGTTAGTGTAAAAACAAACCTCCCTCCAAAGTTAGAACTCAAGGAGTTGCCAGCAACATTGAAGTACGTGTATCTAGGTGAGAATAAAACATACCCAGTCATTGTTGCTTTGGAATTGTAGTGTAATGAGGAAGAACGACTTGTTGGGGTTTTACAAAAGCATAAGTTAGCCATAGGATGGTCAATTGAGGATATCAAAGGAATCAGTCCAACAATTTGCATGCATAAGATATTCCTTGAAGAAGAATATAGACCATCAAGAGAGGCTCAGAGGCGCTTAAATCCAATAATGAAAGAGGATATGAAGAAAGAGGTACTAAAACTTCTAGAGGTAGGGATTATCTATCCTATATCAGATAGTAAGTGGGTTAGCCCGATTCACGTAGTTCCTAAGAGATCAAGTATTACCGTGGTCCGCAATGAGCAAAATGAGTTGGTTCTACAGAGGCTTCAGACAAAATGGAGAGTGTGTATCGACTATAGGAAATTGAACATGGCCACTAGGAAAAACCACTTTCCTCTTCCATTTATTGATCAGATGTTAGAGCGTTTGGCAGGGCACAATCATTATTGCTTCCTTGACGAATACTCAAGGTACAATCAGATTGCCATAGCACCGAAGGATCAAGAAAAAACCACATTCATTTGTCCATTTGGGACGTTCGCATATAGAAGAATGCTGTTCGACCTCTGCAATGCACCAGGTACCTTTCAGAGATGCATGATATCAATATTCTCAGACATGCTAGAAGAAACCATTGAGGTGTTCATGGATGACTTCTCCATATTTGGGGATTCGTTTGATTTGTGTTTGCACAATCTTACCTTGGTCCTTAGAAGATGCGAAGAGAATGACTTGGTATTGAACTGGGAAAAGAGTCACTTTATGGTGCAACAGGGGATAGTTCTCGGGCATGTGATCTCAAGGAAAGGAATTGAAGTGGACAAAGCCAAGGTGGAGATGATCAGTAGTTTACAACCTCCAAAGTCTGTGAAAAATGTGAGCTCGTTTCTTGGACATGCAGGTTTTTACAGAAGATTTATCAAAGACTTTTCAAAGATAACAATGCCCCTGTGTTTGCTCCTACAAAAAGAAACCAATTTCGAGGTAAGTGATGAGTGCATGGTAGCTTTTAACACCCTGAAGAGAGCATCGACAATTGCACCAGTGATAATTCCACCCAATTGGGAGTTGCACTTTGAATTAATGTGTGACGCCTCGGATTATGCTATCGAAGCAGTTTTGGGACAACGGGTAGATAAGGTTCCGCACGCAATATATTATGCCTCTCGAACCTTAAATGACGCCCAATTGAACTACTCAACAACTGAGAAGGAGCTTTTGGCAATAATGTTTGCATTGGAGAAGTTCCGAACATATTTGGTAGGCACCAAGGTCATTGTGTATTCAGATCATGCAGCTCTTCATTATCTTCTTCAGAAAAATGATGCCAAGCCTAGATTGATTTGATGGATCCTCTTGTTACAAGAATTTGATTTGGAGATATGAGACAAGAAGGGTAGTGATAATATGGTTGCTGATCAGTTGAGCAGGTTAGTACAAGAAGATCCTGATGAGGTAGATAAATTACCATTGCACGAGAAGTTTCCAGACGAACAATTGTTGGCTGTGCAAGATAGTGAACCATGGTATGCTGATTTGGTTAACTATTTGGTAAGTGGAGTAGTCCTAGAGGACTTGAACTCACAAGGAAGGAAAAGGTTCATTTCAAAGGCAAAGAAATACTTTTGGGATGACCCTTATTTGTACACTCATGGTCCAGATTCTGTTATAAGAAGATATGTTCCGGAATCATAACAGAGAGACGTTCTGAAATTTTGTCACGAGCTACAATGTGGGGGACATTTCGGTGCAAGAAAGATAGCTTTGAAGGTATTACAATCTGGATTTTTCTAGGAATCATTACATAAAGATGCAGTCTGTTTTTGTTGACATGTGGTAGATGCCAATGTACGGGGAATATAAGCAAGCGAGATGAGATGCCCTTGTCTGGGACTTTGGTGATAGAACTTTTTGATGTATGGGGCATTGATTTCATAGGACCATTTCCATCGTCATGTGGTTATAATTACATCTTGGTAGCAGTCTCGAAATGGGTAGAGGCGAAGGCCACACGAAATAATGACAGTCAAACTGTGGTAAAATTTGTGAAAGAGACAATATTTACAAGATTTGGAACTCCTAGAGCTATCATTAGCGATGGAGGGATGCATTTTGCAACAGATCCTTTGCCGCACTTTTGAAGAAATATGGTGTGAAACATAGGGTTGCTACGCCATACCACCCACAAACTTCAGGATAGGTTGAGGTCAGGAACAGACAAATTAAGAGTATCCCCTTAATGTTGTTATATGGAACTTCACCCCAGTGACGATTTTTCGGTAACAAAATTAATAGTGCAGATTCCCGTGAGGATCACAAACACGGACTTAAAAAGCATATTTCGAGTTGTCAAAATTTCACTTTTGAAACACTCACTCTCAAACACTCATTCAAGCATGTATTGGTCTCATTTGCACTAAAATTTTGTTTGCCATAGAATATTATGGACTGCTTATGGATGCCTTATTTGGCTTAGTGGACAAGCCTTTAGAAATGATTTTAGGCGATGCATGTGAAAAACCACTAATTGGCCTAAAATACTTCCAACCCATCTAAATATGTGTGCTCCCAAGCCCCTTTGAAGCCAAACACGTTTTAAGCTTTTCATTCATGAACCACATCTACATGAACCTTACAAGCCTTCAAATATTGACTTACCTTGACCAAATGATTTACTAAGGCTTAGGAAATCAATGTAAGATCCTGTACTTGAAGATGTAAAGGTGTGTACCTAGGCATGTAAATTTATGTAAAGAAGTCTTGCAAAGTAAGAAAAGCTTGAAAAAAAAATGAAAAGCAAAGAAAAAGAAAAGAAAAAAAGAAAAGATTGGCAAAGCAAAGAAAAGAATAAGGAGAAAAAAGAGAACCAAGACTTAGGCACAATTAGCCTAGAAGGAAAATGAAAAGTAAATTGAACTACTCAAAATTAAAAATAAAAATAAAAAATTAGAGTAGAATGCACATGTAAATTGAAAGCCTGGACGCCTTAATTGTGATCAATATGTGTGAAGCATGTGGAACTTGTTACCGGAAAATCGTCATTGGGGTGAAATTCCAAATAACAACTTTAAGGGAGACCAAGATCAAGATTGATCCCGGTCGGAGGGGTATCACGTAGTTCGATACCGACTATGTTCCCAACAATACGAGTACAATTTGGGTAAAAATATGATAGACAAAACAGAATCTTTATTGATTGTCACTTTGCATTACAAATACAAGAGTTGTGTTTTTCTGGATTAACCATGGAGTATGGAGATTCAATGAGCAATGGAGATGGTGGTGGTGAACTCGTATGTGTCGATAAGTAGAACTGAACGTAGGGTTTTAGATGGAGATTTTCGGATCCTCTTTCTAGTGAGTATCATGTTGTTTATATAGGTCCTGTTACTTGCCATGCACTCCTATCGTTTTGGTCTAGGGTTTGGCGTTGCAGGACTTCCTTTTTCTTAGGAGACAATCTTGGAGTTTTTATCGTCAGAATCAAGTCTTTCCTTCCTAGGAGGAGACAATCTCATGGGAGCTTTCAGAATTAAGTCTTTCTTTCCTAGGAGGATTCTAACAGAGTTGATTTGTTAAAATAGAACTCTCAGTTGGCGGGAAGAAGTCTACTCCTTCTGTTTTGGCTAAACGGCGGTGTTTTAGTACCTCTCTATGGAGCTTTAACCTGGTCTTCTTTGTTCTTTGGTATTTTCTTCATCAAGTATTGTTCCTACTTAACAGGCTGATTCTAGAAGGTGGTATGAACTCCTGAGTATCCCATTGCTAACTGAGGATCGAGATATCAACCGAGACTGTAGCGGGGTGGAACTTCATGTTGGGATACTGCGGGGTTCGTGGGCTTCATGTCAGGATATTGCGGGGTCCGTGGGCTTCATGTTGGGATTTGCGGGGTCCGGGCTAGGGAATTACTAGGCCAAATCCTTCTGGAGGGGATATGCACCCGGATCGATCGGGATTCCTCCCTTTTTAGGGTAGCCGAATGGTATCTGGATTCACATGTCCTCCTTGAATCGAGGTGGAAAATTCTTCTTTGGTCCTCCGCCAATTTTGGTGGTTAACAGAACTTATAGTTAGAATGTATGCCTTATTATAATCATCGAGTTCCTTGTTATCCATGTCCCATTCTTTGTTTCACCATAACCTAAGGCCCTGTTACAACCAAAAGAAAGACCTTCATGATCTTTAGGATTGTCCATTTTGTGAAATTGGGTTGATACATGTTCTTTCTAATTCATGGTTTGCAATTCCATTCATAAGACTTACTTTTCAGAAATTGCGTTTTAAAGATCATCATGTGCAATCAATTAGATATCCATGACATGAATTCATATTGCACATGTGTTTTTGAGTGAAACCTAGGAGTCTTAAAGAAGAGAAAAGAGAATATGGTGAGGATTAGTTATCAAGGCGAATTACAATCTAAACCAAATAGCACCTTTGCTTTGAAGCTTTGGCATTTTGAATGTAAGATCATTATATACAATCATATCTAGAGTGGCATGCTTTTAATCTTTACTTAACATTCTCTTACATGTATAAGTCTTCACTGATGTATAATTGTTTAATCTCTTCATGTTGGTTTCGCATATTGATCATGATAAAAATAAAACCTTTGAAATGTCTTGATGCATGCTTTTGGGGGTTGATTTGTGATTGTTTTGCTCAAGGACTAGCAAAAAATAGGTTTGGGGGTATTTGATCAAGCCAAAATTGGTATGATTTTAGCCCTTATTCCCATCTCTTTATGCTTGATTCTAGGGCATTTTCCCATATTTAATGTCGTCAAATCAAGTGTTTCCGGTTTTATTAGGCCTCAAGGGCATTTGGGAAGAAGAGGAGTACTTTAGGGCAAAAAGACATGTAAAGATGTGAAACAGAGCATTCTCGCCATCTGGGCAAAAATAGGTTGCCATTTGGTCGCCATGGCGACATGGAGGACTTTTCAAAAAAGTAAGATATTGCCCATATGTCGCCGTATGGTCACCATGGCGACAAAGGAATTATTCATGCATCAAGTGTGTTGCCATGGCGACATCACTAAAAATCCTCAGTGCCACCATTTGCTCTAAGGCGAAAAAGATGAGTTTGGTGGTGACAAGTGAATCTCAGAATGCGTAACTGTTTTATGCCTCAAGGTCACCATGGCTACAAAACAGCAACATTCATGCCACATCATCGTTTCAAGCAATTATCAGTACATGTCCATGTGCCAATATAAATACTCCGGCTCTCCAACTTGAAGAAGAATCCAAGTATAATTTTAGCATGAATTTTCAGAGTTTAGATCTGGTTTCTCTCTTCCATAGTTCATCTTTCAACTTCCTCTATTTTTTTATCTTGAACTACCTTTTCCATCATAAACCTCAACACCATATCTTGATTACTTCACCAAATCACTCTTCCCTTTCCATTCTCTCCATTTCAATTCCTTTGTCACTCACCATTAGACACTATCTATCAAGACACATCCCTCTTCCACAATTCTTTGCACAAGGAGCAATCTAATGAGAAGAAGGAGCAAGCACTAAAGAAGGAGACCTAAGAGTGATTTCCTTACCTATCAGTTCTTTTTATTAGATTGTAACTATGTGTAACTAAACCCCTAATCTAGGGGATAGATTTGAGGAACTTGTGATTGTGGGTATTTTGCTAAGCTTTTTGTTATTGAATCTTTATATGATTTCTATTCACTTTGTATTTAGATTCTACATATTATATGATTTGCATTTTATATCACTAGTAGATCATACTCTTATATGGGATAATTATGTAGGGAAAAATTACCGTATAGTACGCGCAGCGGAAGCGAGACTAAAAATAAAATAGATTTAGTAGCTTTTAAAATTTTTTCCTTTTATGAACCTTAACCCTTTTAATCAATTAAACATATATATTATCTAACAAAAGAATAATACCTTTTGTCGCGTGATCCGATTGACTTGCGTCGATGGTAATCCGCAAGATCTTCAATCCTAGCACGAACGTGGATCACCTAGGAGCGTGGTCTCCCTTTTCTTTGAATTGCAAACATGTGAATGGACAAAACAAACTTTTTCTTTTCTTTGTTAGTCACAAAAACAATCAAGAGAATACTAAGATTATTCCAGTCACTTTTGAGTTCTCAATCTAATGATCGAAACTCGCGTGAACCAAGATCGATGTTGTACACACAAGCTTATTGATGAATAAGCAAATAGTATACCATCAAAGAATAATCTATCTCTTTTATGTTTTTAGTAGAATAAAAATAATCTTTCTATGAATTGAGAAGAAGAAGAAAATAGAATCCAGCACCAAAAACCCTAAAGTGGCCGAATTCTATAAGTCCACATATATAGGTGGCAAAATTTTCTTTTTTCCCTCTTTCTATTAGGGTGGCCGAAAATAATAACCTAAAAGGGACTAGGGTTGCCGCAATACTCAAGCCAAAAAGGAGTTTGTATTGCACCCTAATTCCTATTTAGTTTAAGACTCCCAAACCCTAATCCAACTCATAAATCTTTTATTCTTTTATTTGACTAAATAAAAAGACTTCTTATTTGATTAAATAAATAAAATTAATTATTTATTTTCTTGTCAAACAAGTCTTTTAATTTAAGTATACTACTACTACCAATAGTATACCTTTAGGAATCATATTTCCTAATCAGAAAAGATTTGTTTCTTAATTAAACAATTAATTAATTAATTAATTAATTCTTATTTAATTAAACAATGAAACAAAATAATATATTAGGTTAATTAATTCACCTTTGCCGCCCCACTTAAAATAAATGGGCTATATATTATTTCCTTATTTCATTTAATCCATTGGACTTTAAATAAAAAACCCACATGTGAACTAGACCCATTCTTACTAAAAGAAACAAGCCCACATGTCATTCATTAATATATAAATATAATTGAGCAGCCCATTACATAAATAATGTGCAAATTATATTCTTAATATATTAAATGCAATTCTAGATGGACCCTTAAATTGGTCCGGTAGAATATATCAAGTGATCCATGCAAGTCCGTGTGGATTGGGGATCTTGGCGGGCTATCTAAATTTAAGCTTCAATAGACATAACCTAATCACAATCAACAAATGATTCACTTAGGTCCGATCCATTAATTTTAACTCATTCCACTAAAGAGCTAAAATGGAACTCTTAAATAAATACAGAAAAGGAAGATGTTTCCTCATTCATACCCTAGACAATCATGTTGGAGATAGTGTATCCTCGTGATTAATATCAGTAATCGCCAAAAGTTCATAGACCGCCTATAACTCTCCAAGTTACCATATTTACTCATATGACCACGTTTTGAACTTGGATATTTTGACTTGTCCAGAAGCCATGTTTTCAATAGACACTATCGAAAACTCAACGTTGAGATTTAATATCCAATTATCTCAAAACATCCATATGATGATATTATACTCTCATTTGATAAATGGAGCCATGATGTCCATATCTATAAATGAAGTCCTCTATCGATTAACAAATGAATATCACCAAAATATCAAGGATAGACTATGCGATATAATCGTACTCATTGATAACTCAAATGATATCACTTGCAACCATAAGTCCATCATTTATCTCAGGATTAAGATAGACTCTCCAATTGTCCTGACAATGAAATGACTTTTATCTACTGACGGTTATAGATAAAGTATTTCATTGTGATCCAGTTCAATGCACCCAGTGCACTAGATTCTTTTGCTCGAAGACACTCCGATGATTTTAGACTCATCATATCTCATTTGATCCCACTCAAATGCTAGCAAAAGAATTCTACAACTTTAACAAGATAAAGGTGCCCAACCTTTAACTTAAGTTGTGAACAATATTCAAGACTAACTAAAGAATTGTGTCTACCACATACATATCCAGATGTACGAACAATTCTTCTTTTCTCATAGTCTTTAGACCTTATGATTATTTACTTTGACAATTATAATATTAAACTATAAATGCTATAAGATTTGTTTAAACCAGAAATCACTTTATTAATATGAAAAAGATTGTTAATTACAATATTACACTCTTGCTATTGAGCATAATCCTAACAATCTCCCACTTGCGCTATAGCAAATGTGTCATATCTCTCAAGCCCATATTCTCTAGATACCATCGAAACTCTTCTGAGGTAGAGCCTTTGTGAAGGGATCTGCTAGATTTTCTGCTGACGCGATTTTGGTAATCGTCACGTCACCTCTTTGAACAATCTCCCTTAAAAGATGATACTTTCTTTCAATGTGTTTACCTCTCTTGTGACTTCTTGGTTCTTTCGAATTAGCCACTGCTACACTGTTGTCACAGTAGATAGTGATCTGCTTATTCGCACTAGGAACCACTTCCAAGTCAATCAAGAATTGGCGGAGCCAAACAGCCTCTTTGGCAGCCTTGCATGGTGGAATCAGTAATACAAGATTGCCTGATACTCCTCCATATAACTGCTCCTCCTCCAATAGTAAACACAGCCCCTGATGTGGATTTTCTAGAGTCAGAATCTGATTGAAAATAAGAATCTGTATACCCAACGGGAATTAAATCCCCTCCAGAGTATACAAGCATATTATCTCTCGTTCTCTTAAGATACTTGAAAATATGCTTGACTGCCGTCCAGTGATCAGGACCAGGTTTCGATTGAAACCTGCTAACTATGCCAACAGCAAAACAAATATCTGGTCTAGTACAGAGCATTGCATACATGAGACTTCCAACTGCCGAGGCATACGGAACTCTACTCATGAATTGCTCTTCATGCTCATTCTTAGGAACTTGTTCCTTAGAAAGCTTGATTCCATGTCTGAAAGGTAACATACCTTTCTTGGAATCCTGCATGGAAAACCTAGACAAGATCTTGTCTATGTATGAAGCTTGGGATAATGCAATCGTTCTATTCTTTCTATCCCTTATAACTTGGATACCTAGAATAAAACTTGTTTCTCCTAAGTCCTTCATATCAAATTGTTTTGCTAACCATTCTTTTACTGATGTCAATACACCTACATCGTTTCCGATGAGTAGTATATCATCAACATAAAGAATCAGGAAAACCAACTTGTCGCCCTTAATCCTTTTATATACACAAGGTTCGTCAAGATTCTGAATAAATCCAAAACCTTTGACAGCTTGATCGAACCTTTTGTTCCAGGATCTAGATGCTTGCGTTAATCCATATATGGATTTCTACAACTTGCATACCTTTTCCATTTGGCCCTTTTCAATGAATCCCTCTGGTTGCATTATGTAGATGCTTTCGTCAAGACTTCCATTAAGGAAAGCTGTCTTGACGTCCATTTGCCAAATCTCTAGATCTAAAGATGCTGCAATGGATAAGAGTATCCTAATGGATTTAAGCATGGCCACAGGAGAGAAGGTTTCCTCGTAATCGATACCTTCTTTCTGTGTATACCCTTTAGCTACCAATCTAGCTTTAAAGGTTTCCACCTTTCCATCCATACCTCTTTTCCTCTTGTATACCCACTTGCACCCAATGGGTTTTATCCCTTTAGGCAAGTCTACAAGGGACCAGACTTTGTTATCGAACATAGATTCAATCTCAGATTGCATTGCCTTTTGCCAATGGCGACTATCAACATCCTCCATAGCTTCCTTGTACGTGTAGGGATCATCGTCGTCCGGGAGATTCTCCACTGATTCTCCTAGACCGATGTATCTTTCGGGTTGTTGACCTTGTGTTGGATCGGAACTTACAATTGGGTTTGGTTGTGTAACCTCTCGTGGAATTGTATCTCCTGACATCTCATTCAGGACAATTCTATTTCTAGGCACAAAATCATTCATATAGTCCTTTTCTAGAAATTTAGCATTTGTCGAAACAAATACTTTAAAATCTGAAGGACTATAAAAATAATATCCTTTAGTTTCTTTTGGATACCCTACAAATATACATGTTTCCGAACGGGACTCCATCTTTTCTGTCTTTCCTTTTAACACATGCGCAGGACAACCAAATATCCTTAAGTGTTATAAACTAGGCTTGCACCCAGTCCACAACTCATGCGGTGTTTTAGGAACAGACTTAGATGGTACATCGTTTAGAATGTATATAGCAGTTTGTAAAGCATATCCCCAGAAAGAAATAGGAAGTGTTGAATAACTCAACATAGACCTAACCATATCCAAAAGAGTTCTATTTCTCCTTTCTGCTACCCCATTTTGTTAAGGTGTACCTGGTGCAGAAAACTGAGAAACTATCCCATTATCAATAAGATATTGCTGAAACTCACCAGATAGATATTCTCCACCACGATCAGATCTCAAGATTTTTATGTGTTTCTCAAGCTGTTTTTCCACTTCAGCTTTAAATGCTTTGAACATGTCAAAAGCATCCGACTTATGTCGCATGAGATACACATAGCCAAATCTTGAGTAATCATCTGTGAAAGTGATGAAGTACTAATATCCACCTCTAGGTTGAATGCTCATAGGTCCACATACATCAGTGTGTATCAATCCTAAACATTCAGTAGCTCTGCCACCTTTGGCAGAGAACGTCCTTTTGGTCATTTTACCTTCCAAACAAGATTCACAAGTTGGTAGATCATCAACCTTTAAGTCACTCAAAGGTCCGTCACTTACCAATCTTTTAATCCTATTAAGGTTAATATGACCTAGGCGTAAATGCCATAGATAGGTTTCATCTTTTGATAATTTAACTCTTTTATGATTAGGTTCCGTTATTTCTGTGTCAAACAAGTGAGAGATATTTCTATGCAAAAAGTATAGACCGTTTTCCAATGTACCTTAGCAAATAATTTTGTCATTCTTACTAATAATAAAAACTTTATTAAAAGTAACCGAATATCCAAATTTATTCAAACAAGAAACTGGAATTAAATTCCTCTTGAATTGAGGTACATAATAAATGTCTATTAAATCTAAATGCCTTCTAGAATCCATATAAACTCTAATATCTCCCACTGCACTTGCAGACACTAACGATCCGTTGCCCAAGCGCAAATTGATTTCATTCTTACTCAGCCTTCTCCTTTCTTGGAACCCCTGCAAGGAATAACAAACATGATTAGTGGCTCCAGAGTCTATGATCCAAGAATCTGTAGAATCTGCCAAAAAACATGTTTCAAGATAATTCACATTACCTTCTTCCTTCTTGTTCTGGGACTTTGGGCAATTTCTTTTCCAATGTCCCTTTTCACCACAAAGGAAGCATTTCCCTTTGATCTTGGTTACTTTCTTGGTCTCCTTCTTGGTAGGCCCAAGTTGCTTTTTCTTCTGTTGTTTCTTGACCTTCTAACGGGTCTTAACAGTAGCAACTTTACCAACCACATGAATCTCTTGACCTTTGCTTTTCACAAGGATCTTTTCAGCACTTTGAACATCTTGCATCAGGCTCTGTAAGGTGTATTCCTTTTTGTTCAAAGTGTAGTCCAATTTGAACTGATCAAAGGAATTTGACAATGAATTGACAACCATATCAATTTTTGTCTCACCATCTATCTCAGCGCCATGCAGTTCAGCAATGTTGAGATGTGCTATGACTTTCATCATGTGATCCTTCACAGCCTGTCCAGGTTTCATCCTAAGATTCATAAAAGCAGTCACTGCCACTCTTAGTCGTCCTGGACTTCATAGCAAACATCTCCTCTAGAGACATCATTATATCAGCAGCAGACTCCATTCCTTCATGCTGCTGTTGCAACACGTCGAAGATAGTGGCCATAATATAACATTTGGCCATATCATCTGAAGTCTTCCACTGCTCATACTCATCTCTTTGCATTATGCTTGATTCATTATTAGGAGCAGGTGGTTTAGGAGTAGTTAGAACAAACTTATGTTTTTCACTTTGCAGCAACAACCCAATTTTCCTTTTCCATGTTACATAATTATCTCCAGTTAAAGTGTTATCTTTCAGGATGTTCATAAGTGATGGGGTCATGATTTCTGAATAAAAACAAAACATATATAAGTAAATAATCATTATAAAGCACTTTAAATATTTATCTTGAATTAAATAAATAACTCAATCGTAAAAATTCAACGGTGATCTAACACCCATAAATGTTACGCCTCCTTTGGGAGTTCGCACCATTTACTAGTTAGACTAGGTCCCACCTAATTGTTAACATAACAACCAGCGTTTTCAACTTTAGCCTTGCAATTTTACTGACAAGAACTCTTGGGAGGATATCAATAAAATTACATTGAGTGTGTTACCAAGATATCGACCCTCAACTTTCTCTCTCGAAAATCCCTCCTTGGGGAGTAGATCTCGTTTGAGTCCATTGTCTAGTCTATCATTGTAAGGAAGTATATTGCTAAATTCCATTCATGGGCGCCCCTTGGGGGGATTACCAATAAATAATTAAGCTCAACTAACCTTGGAGGCTATAGGTGTTACAAAAACACCTTCTCCCACTCAATTATTTAAGACGTGTGATTAAATCCCATAGAATAATTTACCAAGTTATTTAGATACCTAAATCATTCAATGCATGTTCATACCAAAAGAGATATATGAGTGGCACTCCTATTCTATATGTCATGTTATCATACAATAACAAATATTGTAAAATTTAAGCAAAAATTAAATAGCAACAATTTTGGCCCATCCTAGAAAAACAAGTAAATTACAATAATTTAGGAATACAAGATCTTCAAGTGGCCCATCAACCATAAGCTCATCCTTCGGCCTTCTCCCATGGGCGTGCACAGCCCACAACCCCACAAAGGGGCTGCCATGCGCAGCCCATAAGGCCACACAAGGCTGCCATGCGCAGCCCAATCCACTCCTAGGGTGAGCACGGTGCTCGTTCTCGGTTCCGGTTGCTTTGTTTTTCTTCGTGTCTTCGAATCTTCAACACCCAAATACATTACGGCAATATAAAATAATAAATCCTGCAGTATTAAATTTTTTTTTTTTTTTTTTTTTTATATTCACTGCAGTACTTTTATACATAAAAAAAAACTGCACTAAAAAATTAAATAAAAAAAAAACTGCAGTAGTTAAAAAAAAATACTGCACCTATATTAAAAAATAAAATAAAACCTAGCAACTACCAAGAAGGAATTATGGCGATGATAGACCACCCTTCTTGTTACAATTCCATAACAAAAATACATTGAAAATCTAAGACCAAAATCGAGCAATAACAATCCACATAAGACATATATAAATCCATACATCACATGTAATTATATATGCGAATACCTAGAGTGCCATCTCTTTCTAAACAAGCATAATCACAATAAAAAGAAATCGATCCACGTATATATACGTTAATTAATTAAAAGGGTTCAACCTGGCTCTGATACCAGTTGTAGGGAAAAATACCGTATAGTACACGCAGCGGAAGCGAGACTAAAAATAAAATAGATTTAGTAGCTTTTAAAATTTTTTCCTTTTATGAACCTTAACCCTTTTAATCAATTAAACATATATATTATCTAACAAAAGAAGAATACCTTTTGTCGCGTGATCCGATTGACTTGTGTCGATGGTAATCCGCAAGATCTTCAATCCTAGCACGAACGTGGATCACCTAGGAGCGTGGTCTCCCTTTTCTTTGAATTGCAAACCTGTGAATGGACAAAACAAACTTTTCTTTTCTTTGTTAGTCACAAAAACAATCAAAAGAATACTAAGATTATTCCGGTCACTTTTGAGTTCTCAATCTAATGATCGAAACTCGCGTGAACCAAGATCGATGTTGTACACACAAGCTTATTGATGAATAAGCAAATAGTATACATCCAAAGAATAATATATATCTCTTTTATGTTTTTAGTAGAATAAAAATAATCTTTCTATGAATTGAGAAGAAGAAGAAAATAGAATCAAGCCCCAAAAATCCTAAAGTGGCCGAATTCTATAAGTCCACATATATGGGTGGCAAAATTTTCTTTTTCTCTTTCTATTAGGGTGGCCGAAAATAATAACCTAAAAGGGACTAGGGTTGCCGCAATACTCAAGCCAAAAAGGAGTTTGTATTGCACCCTAATTCCTATTTAGTTTAAGACTCCCAAACCCTAATCCAACTCATAAATCTTTTATTCTTTTATTTGACTAAATAAAAAGACTTCTTATTTGATTAAATAAATAAAATTAATTATTTATTTTCTTGTCAAACAAGTCTTTTAATTTAAGTATACTACTACTACCAATAGTATACCTTTAGGAATCATATTTCCTAATCAGAAAAGATTTGTTTCTTAATTAAACAATTAATTAATAAATTAATTAATTCTTATTTAATTAAACAATGAAACAAAATAATATATTAGGTTAATTAATTCACCTTTGCCGCCCCACTTAAAATAAATGGGCTATATATTATTTCCTTATTTCATTTAATCCATTGGACTTTAAATAAAAAGCCCACATGTGAACTAGACCCATTCTTACTAAAAGAAACAAGCCCACATGTCATTCATTAATATATAAATATAATTGAGCAGCCCATTACATAAATAATGTGCAAATTATATTCTTAATATATTAAATGCAATTCTAGATGGACCCTTAAATTGGTCCGGTAGAATATATCAAGTGATCCATGCAAGTCCGTGTGGATTGGGGATCTTGGCGGGCTATCTAAATTTAAGCTTCAATAGACATAACCTAATCACAATCAACAAATGATTCACTTAGGTCCGATCCATTAATTTTAACTCATTCCACTAAAGAGCTAAAATTGAACTCTTAAATAAATACAGAAAAGGAAGATGTTTCCTCATTCATACCCTAAACAATCATGTTGGAGATAGTGTATCCTCGTGATTAATATCAGTAATCGCCAAGAGTTCATAGACCGCCTATAACTCTCCAAGTTACCATATTTACTCATATGACCACGTTTTGAACTTGGATATTTTGACTTGTCCAGAAGCCATGTTTTCAATAGACACTATCGAAAACTCAACGTTGAGATTTAATATCCAATTATCTCAAAACATCCATATGATGATATTATACTCTCATTTGATAAATGGAGCCACGATGTCCATATCTATAAATGAAGTCCTCTATCGATTAACAAATGAATATCACCAAACTATCAAGGATAGACTATGCGATATAATCGTACTCATTGATAACTCAAATGATATCACTTGCAACCATAAGTCCATCATTTATCTCAGGATTAAGATAAACTCTCCAATTGTCCTGACAATGAAATGACTTTTATCTACTGACGGTTATAGATAAAGTATTTCATTGTGATCCAGTTCAATGCACCCAGTGCACTAGATTCTTTTGCTCGAAGACACTCCGATGATTTTAGACTCATCATATCTCATTTGATCCCACTCAAATGCTAGCAAAAGAATTCTACAACTTTAACAAGATAAAGGTGCCCAACCTTTAACTTAAGTTGTGAACAATATTCAAGACTAACTAAAGAATTGTGTCTACCACATACATATCCAGATGTACGAACAATTCTTCTTTTCTCATAGTCTTTAGACCTTATGATTATTTACTTTGACAATTATAATATTAAACTATAAATGCTATAAGATTTGTTTAAACCAGAAATCACTTTATTAATATGAAAAAGATTGTTAATTACAATATTACACTCTTGCTATTGAGCATAATCCTAACAAATTAGTTGTGAAACTAATCTTAGATTGACACATTTGATTGGTTAAAGAACTTAGTGATTAGGATAGACTAGTGGAGGGTATATCAACCACACTAGTCTAAACCTCTATTTGAATCCAACCATTCCCACCTTGACCCCCTCTTCTTAATCGGTTAGGCATCTTGGTGGGAAGTCGTTTAGTGTTCATAGTTATGACCTAAACACAACTTAGAAATCAAATGGTTATCATATATGAGATTTTTCCATTAATGAGGCTTTGAAGGCATTACTCATATTCACTAGTAACTTAATCTATCACCTAGCATCTTTATTAATTGTTTTCACCATTTCACTTATCAAGATTGTTGAGTCTTCTCTTTTTCCTATCATTTTTGCATGTTTATCTTAGTAGCAAATTTGGTGGTTTATGAAACCACACAACTATCACATTCAATGATTTATTTTATTTTGTTTAAGATTAGTCAATTTATCTAACATATCACTCTATCTCCTTGTGGAACGAACTTACTTACCACTTGCTAGAAATTTATATCTTAAAGGATTTTAAGTGGCTTAAAAAGAGTTTTCAAAAGATCAAATTAAAAACATAATTTTTGTGAGCACACGACGGCTAATTAGTGAGTCACATATTTTGAGACAAACCACAACAGTGGCAGATTCTCAGGAATGAAATGAGGGAATTAAACCTTGTAAACTAGCTAACAATCTAGGTATGAGTGACAAGCTCTTCTTAGGTGGTTGTAAATTTGAAATCAGGCCCTCGATGGAGGAATCCAAGCATCCTGACCCTATTATTGTCACCAAACCAACCCAACTACAAGAGGCATTAGTTGAGGCTTCAATTGATACCAAAGTAAACTCACAACCAGAAATGTATCCCATCATATTACTGACTCATGCAGAAATGAAGGCTAGAAGGGATAAGAATTTGTGTTATAACTGTGATAAAGTATATTCTTTTGAGCATCGATGTGCTAAAATACAACTTTTTCATGCTCAAAAAAGAGGAAGAAAGTGATGAAGAGGAAGTAAAAAATACAGAAGTCGTGATTGACAGTGGAGAGGAACTTGCAAAGATTCTAGATGAAGAAATGATGGTCTTTAACCAAACTTTTAACATGAACACATATCCTAACATTTCAAAACCAAACACCTTGCCTAATACTGTAGAGAAAAATATCGTAGTACACGCAGCGGAAGCAAGACTAAAAAAAAAATTTAGTAGCTTTTAAAAATTTTTCCTTTTTTTTTTTTTTTTATGAACCTTAACCCTTTAATTAATTAAACATATATATAATCAACAAAAGAAGAATACCTTTTGTCACGTGATCCGATTGACTTACGTCGATGGTAATCCGCAAGATCTTCAATCCTAGCACGAACGTGAATCACCTAGGAGCGTGGTCTCCCTTTTTCTTTGAATTGCAAACCTGAGAATGGACAAACAAACTTTTCTTTTCTTTTTGTTAGTCACAAAACAATCAAAAGAAGACTAAGATTATTCCGGTCACTTTTGAGTTCTCAATCTAATGATCGAAACTCGCGTGAACCTAAATCGATGTTGTACACACAAGCTTATTGATGAACAAGCAATTAGTGTACCATCAAAGAATAATCTATTCACTCTTTTTTTGTTTTTAGTAGAATAAAATCCTTTCTACGAATTGAGAAGAAGAAGAAAGTTGAATCAAGCACCACACTCACACTATTGTGGCCGAATTCTCTCCCTCTTTACTTTTAGGGTGGCCGAAAATCCTCTTCCTAAAAGGACTAGGGTTGCCGCAAATCACACTCCAAAAATATTGGAGTTTTTGTTGCACCCTAATTCACTTCTAGTTTTAAGACTTCAAACCCTAATCCAACTCATAGATATTTTATTCTTTTATTTGACTAAATAAAAAGACTTCTTATTTGATTAAATAAATAAAATTAATTAATTATTTTCTTATCAAACAAGTCTTTTAATTTTAGTATACTACTACCAATAGTATAACTTTAGGAATCATATTTCCTATTCAGAAAAGATTTGTTTCTTAATTAAAAAATTAATTAAAAAATTAATTAATTCTTATTTAATTAAAACAACGAAACAAAATAATATATTGGGTTAAATAGAGACCTTGCCGCCCCACTCCAACAAATGGGCCATATATTATTTTCTTATTTCATTTAATCCATTGGACTTTAAATAAAAAGCCCACATGTGAACCAGACCCATTCTTACTAAAAGAAACAAGCCCACATGCCTTTCATTAATATATTAATATAATTGTGCAGTCCATTACATAAATAATGTGCAAATTATATTCTTAATATATTAAATGCAATTCTAAATGGACCTATAAATTGGTCCGGTAGAATATATCAAGTGATCCATACAAGTCCGTGTGGATTGAGGATCTTGGCGGGCTATCTAAATTTAAGCTTCAATAGACATAACCTAATCACAATCAACAAATGATTCACTTAGGTCCGATCCATTAATTTTAACTCATTCCACTAAAGAGCTAAAATTGAACTCTTAAATAAAGACAGAAAAGGAAGATGTTCCTCATTCATACCTTAGACAATCATGTTGGAGATAGTGTATCCTCGTGATTAATATCAGTAATTGCCAAGAGTTCATAGACCGCCTATAACTCTCCAAGTTACCATATTTACTCATATGACCACGTTTTGAACTTGGATATTTTGACTTGTCCAGAAGCCATGTTTTCAATAGACACTATCGAAAACTCAACGTTGAGATTTAATATCCAATTACCTCAAAACATTCATATGATGATATTATACTCTCATTTGATAAATAGAGCCACGATGTCCATATCTATAAATGAAGTCCTCTATCGATTAACAAATGAATATCACCAAACTATCGAGGATAGACAATGCGATATAATCATACTCATTGATAACTCAAATGATATCACTTGCAACCATAAGTCCATCATTTATCTCAGGATTAAGATAGACTCTCCAATTGTCCTGACAATGAAATGACTTTTATCTACTGACGGTTATAGATAAAGTATTTCATTGTGATCCAGTTTATAAAGGTGCCCAACCTTTAACTTAAGTTGTGAACAATATTCAAGACTAACTAAAGAATTGTGTCTACCACATACATATCCAGATGTACGAACAATTCTTCTTTTCTCATAGTCTTTAGACCTTATGATTATTTACTTTGACAATTATAATATTAAACTATAAATGCTATAAGATTTGTTTAAACCAGAAATCACTTTATTAATATGAAAAAGATTGTTAATTACAATATTACACTCTTGCTATTGAGCATAATCCTAACAAATACCAATCCAAACACTAAAACCACCGAAAGTGGTAACTAGCAAATGTTACCAGACGAAAAGAAACTTTAATACCTTCCAAACTCTCACCAATCCTGACCAAAAGTTCATATCCATCAAAAGATTGACACATACTGAAATGAAATCACGAAGAGACCATACTTATGACCTTGTAAGGATTCCCATTATTGATTGGCTTATTTCGTGGACAAACGACAAGTTGGGGTTTGAATTGTAAGGGTTGATTAGGTGATTGAAGACCAACATCGAAGGCCCTTTTTCAAGACCTCAAAGGGACAAGCACTCCAAAGGTATACTTCTTGTGCTTAGTTTTCATTGAAGAGATTTAGAAGCACACACACACTTAGCATACTTGCATATGTGTGCATTCTCTTCACATGTCACATTACACACTAGCACTTTGTTTGATTATATCTTGTTGTGTGTTTGTTTGTGTTGTGTAATTCGTTTCCGGAATATGTTCGGAAACGTCCGCGCTTGCACGATAATGTGCTTGGTTTTGCGTGAAGATTGCCTTCGGAGAATGCCCTTGGCTTCTCCTTTGGTTTCACCATCATTGGTGAAACGGCGGTTTGATCGGCGGCCACGACCGCCGAATGAAACCACCGTTTGATTCCAGAAAGCTCTGGATTGGATCTGCGGTTATGATCGGCGGTCAGGCCGCCGAATCGAAACCGCCGAATAGACCTGATGCATTTTTTATTCTCAGGTTCTGTTCGGCGGTTTAATCGGCGGCCTGGCCATCGAATTGAAACCGCCGAATTAGATATTTTAGGTCGGTTTCTTTTTGGGTTTTGATCGGCGGTTTCGATTGACCGCCGAATCTGGTCGCCGAATAAACCCCTGCTTCTCGGGTTCAATTCGACGGTTACATTCTGTGGCCACGACCGCAGAATGAAACCGCCGATCGGTGATTTCAAGGGCAAAATTGTCTTTTCACTTGCCCTGTTCTTGATGCCTATAAATATCATACTTTCTCATATCTCTAACTTAGTTCTCTGACTCTAAAAGAACCCTAAACTTGAAAGAGAGATTTTTGAGAGAAAATCAAATCAAGAACTCATTTTTATACACTCAAACCATACACATGTGCATCAAAGATCATCTAAGCATTTTCTAGCATAGTTAGTTTGCTTAGTTGCATGGGTTTTGGTCATCACACTTCCCTTGGTATGTTCTTCACTTTTATCATTGATATTTAGTGTTTTATTTATCAAGGCATCTCTTTTATTATTTGAATGATCTTAGATTAATATCTTATATTCAAAATAGAGATTGTTTGTGATGACATGATTGAGTGTTGTATTGTGATAGCTATCTAGGTTTTTATAATCTATTGTTAGCTAAGCTATTTGACATGTCATTTAGCTATTGACTTCTAGGATTACATTTATTGTTATCTAATCATCCTAGATAAGCATCTAAGGTTACCTAGCTTTATTTGCTCATTGAATATCATCATATATTCACATAGGTTGTAATCTCTTCATTGAGAAGTAAGTCTTGCGTGTAGCTTCCAGGATTAGGTTGCTTAGATCGCAAGCGATTGAAGTCTTGTTGTGATAGACCGGGATTAGGTCGGACACCGGGATTAGGTGGTCACACAAGCAAGTGGACTAGGTTCACTCATACCGGGATTAGGTAGGTGTGTGATTATATACCGGGAGTAGGTTGTAATCGTTTAACACATTTAGTGGATTCGAGGTTCGAGTGTGGCGCACTATACAGCCCGTGGTTTTTCCCGTGAGAGTTTCCACGTAAATATCAAGTGTCATTTATAATTCTGTACCATATTACACTTGTTATTGTTTTGACTAGTTTGGGGTATTTTCGTAATATTGACTTAACGCGAAAATTGGGTAATATCATTAAAATCTATTCACCCCCCCTCTAGATTGAATATTAATATATTATAACACACCTCGAGTTATTTGTTTCAATTGGTATCAGAGCGGGTTCCTAGATATACTTAGGTGATCCTAGCTCATTTTTAGTGTGTTTTGCTTTGTGTGTGATTTTTGATTTATTCATACATTTTGCATTCATCTCATTTGCATTCATCCAAACACTATGAGTGATATTGGGATGAGCAAAGAGGGAGCGTCGAGCGTGAGGCCACCGTTGCTCACTGGCGATAATAACTCCTCATGGAAGGGGAAGGGGAAGATGGAGGCGTACTTATGCCAAATCCATGATAGGGCATGGATGGCGGTTGAAGATAGATACGCACCTCCTATGATGACTCCCACAGATGGAGGAGAAGAAGTACTCAAGCCCAAGGCACAATGGACTAATGGAGAGTTTGAGACTTCAAAGTGGAATAGGAAGGCAATGCATGCCATCCTATGTGCCATGGATGAGAACCAGTACAAGTTGGTTCAAATTACTAGGATCGCCAAAGAGGTGTGGGAAATCCTAGAGACGGCTCATGAAGGAACCGAAGTGGTCAAGGATTCAAAACTACAAGTCCTCCAAACTAGTTTTGAGACCATTATGATGGAAGAGCATGAGCACTTCAATGACTTCCAAGTGAAGTTGATGGACATTGTGAATCAAAGTCATCAACTAGGAGACCCATATTCGGATAGGAGAATCAAGCAGAAGATTATGAGATCTCTCCCCGAAAGGTTCGAATCAAAAGTGACGGCTTTAGAAGAGAATGATGGGTACAAGGATATGAAGCCGAGTGAAGCCATTGGAAGACTTCTAGCTTATGAGTCAAGAAAGGCTATCACCTCACCTCCTAAGAAAAAGAAGAATATTGCTTTGAAGATGTCAAAGCATAACAAGAAGGAGGATGACTCGGACGATGAACTTAATGCATTTGTGAAAAAGTTCAAGAAGTTTGCCAAGTTCGAGAAGAGTGGTATTGGATCCAATGGTCAAGACTTGAAGAAAAATGGTCCTTTCAACAAGTTTGAGCCTAGGCTTGAGAAGGCCGAAAGGAAAGTGGTCCAATGTTATGAGTGTGGTGGCATAGGACACTTCGCCCCCGAATGTGCGAATTGCATGGACAAGAAAAAGGGAAAAGTGATGGCCGCCTCGTGGAGTGATAGTTGTGATGACTCCTACGAGGGAGATGAGTTGTCAAGTGATGAGGAGCTTGCCATTAACTACACGGCTTTTGGAGTCACATATGTAGAAAATGAAGTTGATGGCAAGGATGACTTGATTAGTGATCCCATAGAAGGATTAGATGAAGAAGTAGCTATAGAAGAGATTGATGTAGCTACTCATTGGGATATGACTCATATGTCATCAAGAGACAAATTTGATGATCTTGATGAAGGAGATGACTTCATTGGTGAGATGGAGGATTTAGGAAATGACTCCATTGGTAAGATGGAGAATATAGGGGATGACTCAATTGTTGAGAACTTGTCATCCCACTCCACACATGGAATTGTTTAGAAAATGGATCTTGAAGACTACTTGAGAAGGGTTGAAAGCCTTGGGATAATGAATGAAAAGGAGATTCAATATTTGAAGGAAGAAAATCTTAAGCTTTCAACACAAGTGGACCACTTGAGTAGAGAAGTGGTGAGATCCATGATTGATGAAGACAAGCTAAGAGATGAGCTAGCTTTGTCTAAGAGGAATGAAGAAGGGTTGAAAAAGGAGCTTGAGGATTCTAGAAAGTTAATGGATAAGATGACCTCTAGCACGGAAAAACTCAACCATATGTTGAGTATTGGAAAAGGCCCCTATGACAAGAGAGGTCTTGGCTTTGAAGATGACAAGGAGATTCCCACTCCTAACAACTATGAGTGTCAAGAGCCTTGGCAACAAAGAAACTTCATTCGTGCACACTCCTAGGAAGAAGATTGATCTAGGATAATGTTCTCAAAGTGCACAAGTGAAGGTAGCCTCAAGAAGTCAACCTACAAGATTTCCTCACACTAACTTCCCTCAAGCTCAAATTCATCAAGGGAAGAATCCAATCATGCAAGCTCATTTGGGGAAGCAACCTAGTCTTGGTCAACAACAAAGAAGGAGAGATCCCATCGAACAACCAAGAAAACCACAAAGACATGGAAAAACTCCTATGGATGTACAAGGAGAAGGTATGATTTCTAACTTTAACCCTACATGTCATTATTGTGGAATTGATGCTCATATTAGACCAAATTGCTTTCATTACATTAAGTTGTGTAGAGCCAAAAGCATGATTGAGAAAAAGAAGGCTAGAGCTAGATTGCATGTTCATGGGAAGGATGAGAACCACTTACATGATCCTATGACTCCTAGAACTCTAGATCCTTTAACCACTAGGATAGAAAATTTGTCACCTAAGTGGACTAAAGATAATGAACCCGCTTGCTACGAGACTAACAAGTCTCATAAAGGTTCAACCAAGTCCAATGGGCTTGGAAGGTCCATAGGACCTCATGACCTTCATTGATGAAGGGTGGTTTTTGACCCCATATGGGGAACTCAAGCAAAGAGAGTTGTTGCATACTTGATGCATGCAAAATATTTTAAAGATCTTATGCTTCTTTGTTGATTGCTTGAGTAAGCTTGGTTGCACTATGTATATATGTTTTCTATTCAATAAGTGTGAACCTTGCTTTGTTTTCAATCCATGTCATATTTATGTTCAAACATGCATTTTTGGACTAGGAAATTTACATAGGAAGTATGATTTGAATGACCTATAGTTATTTCCATGACATGATGATTCTTTATAACATGCTAAATGCCATATGAAAAACATGAAATTCAAATGACATGCTCAAATGAAAAAACATGAATTGATGATTGCATAATTCTTAAATGCAAAACTTGTGTGAAAAAGCTTATGAGACTCAAATTGATTAAAGGATCTTGTATCCAGCCAAAGGATTTTGCAATCCAATTGTCTCTCTTTCTTTATCTATTGAACATGGCTACTATCATACGGGTTTCATATCTGGAAATATCAAATAGGGTGCAAAGTTGCTCATGCCATGTTTCGCTTATAAAGTTGGATATAGTGTTTATCAAATTGAAAATCAATGAATTCTCTATATCTTTGCTTCTCTCATGACATTGGTAAAATTAGTTTGAATTCTTATTAGAAACCTTTGTCATTTGCTTTGCCAAATACCATTGTATTTTGGACTTGAATGTTACATGTCTTGTTTGCAAAGCATTTTTTTTGATTCACACATTTTAATCAAAATAAATCTCCTTGTTTCTCTTCAATTAATTGATTAGCATAAAGTGGCTTATTTGACTATGCAAATATCTTGTATGCGACTACATCTCTTTGCCTTAAGTGACCTTGTTGGGGACTACTCCTTTGCCTATATCATGACAAAAAGGGGGAGTAGAATGTGGTGAGGGGAGATGCTAAATTGTTATAGCATTTGTGCATATTGGAGAGAGTACATATTGAGGGGGAGTAACCCATTGAGAGGGAGCATTGCATACTCGTACATTGCATGATGTTGTGTTTAAATGTTTAATATGCAAATGCTTGTTTTACTTCCACTTGATCATCTCACATACACTTGCTTTGGAAGTGTAATCTAATTGTTTTGAAGGTTTGGTAATTCTACAAGAGATTGAAGACTTGAAGTTTTTTATTTTCTTATCTCTTTGTACTTTGTAATGTAGAATATCCCGTAGCTTCATTTATGTTGTGAGGATCAATGTGAGAGGTGGTTTTGTCACGAAATAGCCAACTGGGGAGATTGTAAGGATTCCCATTATTGATTGGCTTATTTCGTGGACAAACCACAAGTTGGGGTTTGAATTGTAAGAGTAGATTAGGTGATTGAAGACCAACATCGAAGGCCCTTTTTCAAGACCTCAAAGTGACAAGCACTCCAAAGGTATACTTCTTGTGCTTAGTTTTCATTGAAGAGATTTAGAAGTACACACACACTTAGCATACTTGCATATGTGTGCATTCTCTTCACATGTCACATTACACACTAGCACTTTGTTTGATTATATCTTGTTGTGTGTTTGTTTGCGTCGTGTAATTCGTTTCCCGAATATGTTCGGAAATGTCCGCGCTTGCACGATAATGTGCTTGGTTTTGCGCGAAGATCACCTTCGGAGAATGCCCTTGGCTTCTCCTTTGGTTTCACCATCATTGGTGAAACGGCGGTTTGATCGGCGGCCACGACCACCGAATGAAACCACCGTTTGATTCCAGAAAGCTCTGGATTGGATCTGCGGTTACGATCGGCGGTCAGGTCGCCGAATCGAAACCGCCGAATAGACCTGATGCATTTTTTATTCTTAGGTTCTGTTCGGCGGTTTAATCGGCGGCCTGGCCACCAAATTGAAACCGCCGAATTAGATATTTTAGGTCGGTTTCTTTTTGGGTTTTGATCGGCGGTTTCGATTGATCGCCGAATCTGGTCGCCGAATGAACCCCTGCTTCTCGGGTTCAATTCGGCGGTTACATTCTACGGCTACGACCGCAGAATGAAACCGCCGATCGATGATTTCAAGGGTAAAATTGTCTTTTCACTTGCCCTGTTCTTGATGCCTATAAATATCATACTTTCTCATATCTCTAACTTAGTTCTCTGACTCTAAAAGAAACCTAAACTTGAAAGAGAGATTTTTGAGAGAAAATCAAATCAAGAACTCATTTTTATACACTCAAACCATACACATGTGCATCAATGATCATCTAAGCATTTTCTAGCATAGTTAGTTTGCTTAGTTGCATGGGTTTTGGTCATCACACTTCCCTTGGTATGTTCTTCACTTTTATCATTGATATTTAGTGTTTTATTTATCAAGGCATCTCTTTTATTATTTGAATGATCTTAGATTAATATCTTATATTCAAAATAGAGATTGTTTGTGATGACATGATTGAGTGTTGATTTTGTGATAGCTATCTAGGTTTTTATAATCTATTGTTAGCTAAGCTATTTGACATGTCATTTAGCTATTGACATCTAGGATTGCATTTATTGTTACCTAATCATCCTAGATAAGCATCTAAGGTTACCTAGCTTTATTTGCTCATTGAATATCATCATATATTCACATAGGTTGTAATCTCTTCATTGAGAAGTAAGTCTTGTGTGTAGCTTCCGGGATTAGGTTGCTTAGATCGCAAGCGATTGAAGTCTTGTTGTGATAGACCGGGATTAGGTCGGACACCGGGATTAGGTGGTCACACAAGCAAGTGGACTAGGTTCACTCATACCGGGATTAGGTAGGTGTGTGATTATATACCGGGAGTAGGTTGTAATCGTTTAACACATTTAGTGGATTCGAGGTTCGAGTGTGGCGCACTATACAGCCCGTGGTTTTTCCCGTGAGGGTTTCCACGTAAATATCAAGTGTCATTTATAATTCCGCACCATATTACACTTGTTATTGTTTTGACTAGTTTGGGGTATTTTCGTAATATTGACTTAACGCGAAAATTGGGTAATATCATTAAAATCTATTCACCCCCCCTCTAGATTGAATATTAATATATTACAACACACCTCGAGTTATTTGTTTCAGACCTTCATGGATTGACACTTACCACTATCAGCAACGAAGGTAATGAACAAACCAGTGAATTCTAGCCATAATTGACCAAACCACCTACACACATTATCTTCAACAGACCCAAACCATGGCTTGATAAACCACCTACACACATTGAAAAAAAAAAAACTAAGAACAAGCTCAGAGGAGACCAGAAAACTTACTTATAGTGAAGATGAAGCATCGAATGGTGGCAAGGTCTCGCCTGACTTAAATCTACAGTATAAGAGATCAGTTGGCCAGATCCGCCTTTTTCCGTTGACCGACCAAGCTTTGTAATGGAACCACCACCGAATCCAGATAACTCTCACATGCGCTACCACTGTTGCCACATTACCCACGCCATTCCCTAACGAATACCAACTCTGATTGAGTCTTGAGAGGTAACTTTTTATCTTTCCGGTTGAAAACCGAGCTCTGAAACAGGCCCGTATTCGAAGACGCACTGTGGTTCCGTCACCTGTGTTCAATCTAGGAGGGAATGGATCATTTGAAGAAGAAGAGTTAGCTAGGCTGCGCTTTTGGTGGAGCTTTTGCCATTTTGGAAGGATTTTTGAAAGGTTTCAACGACGGATCGAAACTAGTGGTCGCCGGTTTAGTGAAAGGAGACGAATCGGAAATGTAGAAGAAGCTAGGGTTTCAAATGATTTGATTTGGGGATTTCAGCTATTAGGGATTTCAGAAGAAGTTAGGGTTTTATTGAGAAGATATTAGGAATTTCTGAAATCAATTAGGAATTTTGGAAATTTACTTGGATTTTTGTTGGTTGAAAAAGAAGAAGAATTGAGGATTTTTCTCTAATGACAGGCTGTTGTTTTGTGAAGGAAGAAGGATTGGGTGTCATTTTAATAGAGATTTGAGGTAAGGTGAAGAAAGAGTAAGGAAATGGGGTGTCGTTTTAATGGAGGTATGTAGAGAGAAGGATGAGGATTGTGTTGTGTTGAAAGGCATAGAAATGAAGAAAAGAAGCTGTTATGGTTGCTGTCTGAACGAAGAGAAGTTTCTAAAGTGTGTACTCCAAACGCTATCTCCAAACGGTATCATTTTGAAGCTCTGAGATTTGGGCTAGTCGGAGCACTTCTGGGCGAGCTAGGTCATCACCAGAATTGGGCCTATTGGGCCACTATTGCAATTAGTTTCCGTATTAGTCCTTGGCAAAATCGGCTACATGCAATTTATGGTCATCAACTCAGTTGGGCTCTTGACGAATTGGTCAACAACATATTTGGGCCAATTGGGCCACTATTATAAGCTTCTATCCTTGAGGACAAGGAGGTTTTTCAAGGGAAATAGAATGTAAGGATTGGGAAATTAGGGATTAATATTAGGGATTTAGTGTGGTCCATAATAAATAATGTGTGTCTTAATGTAAGGAATCATTTCCCATATGGTTCTACCCTAATTAGTGTGAGTCTATTGTAGGGAATTATCTCCCTGAGAGTCCATAATAATTTGTATAGATCTATTGTAGGGAATCATCTCCCTAAGAGTCTAGGATAGTTAATGTGAGTGAATTGTAGGGAATCATTTTTCATTTACATTCTGATAGCCGAATGGGCTATGTAAGGTTGTTCACTACCATTTTTACAATCAATCAATACAACAATATTTTCCGTGAAAATTAACAAAACTGACCACATATATTATGGAATATTTGTTTTTAACCACAAACGAAATTTTATTTATTAATAACCAAGTTTTTGAGAAATTACTAGAAACCCCTCATATAAAAACCACCCTCAAAACACTCTCTCTCCTTTTTCTCTCTTTTCTTTCTCTCTCATCTCCTCTCTCTCCCCCGATCTCTTTCTCCCAAACCTCTCTTTCTCTCTCCCTCGACGTGCCCGTGCAGCGTCACCGTCGGTGTCACCGAGCGCTGACGTCCTTCTGGGGTGCACGACAGTGCCAGCGGCGTGCTGGGGCGGCCGTGCGCGCTGCTACTTCTTGAACAAGGAGGTGGCGCCGTCGTCGAGCTTCGCTTCGCTACCGTTCGTTCTCCGTCGTCGCTGTCGTCCTTTTATACGATTATGCTGCTGCCGTTCACCTGGGTTACGGCCGTCGGAGATCCCCTCCTAACGGCGACGTGATCTGCAAAAAAGGGAAGAAAAAAAAGCATAACTGTTAATTTTGGGAATTTTGGGAAGAAGGAACATCAAGTTTTAAATATTTCATTTTAGGCATGATTTCTAGTTTCAAGTTTCAAGTTTCATTTTAGTCATAATTTCAAGTTTCAATATTCAAGGTTTTAGCCATGATTTCAAGTTTGAGGTTTTTTTTAAAAAAAAAAAAACTAATTTTAAGGGTATCCTAATAAATTATGGATATACATTGAATTTTTTTTAAAAAAGTGGTTATTGACGACTAACTTTTCAAAAGTGGTTATTAACAATTTAATAATGCAAGTGATTATTTACGGTTTTCTCTCTTGCTAACTAATTTCTCTCTCTACAAATCTCTCTCTCTCCCCTCTCTCTCTCACATTCTCGATCTGATCTCTCTTTTCTTATCTTCAAACTTAATCTTTCTTCAATCTTCTAATCTGTTCTTCATTCTAATTCCAGCAACCTTCAAACCTGCAAATCAAACCAAAAAATACATCAGAAAATATATTAAAATGCCAAGGGCATGACACAGAGAGATTTTGGATTCTGATGAAAGATAGATTTAGGGTTTGGTGGTGCGGGTTTGATTTGGCAGCCGTGGTGGTGGTTTATGGTGTTGAGTTGTTTCCGGTAAGGATTCGAGAAGAAAATGGATTTTGAAGGCTGGTTTTATTTTTTTGGTGTAGTGGTGGTGCTGGTAGCGAAAAGTCCAAGGAAGTTCCTCCGACCTGCTCAAAATCTTAAATGGAATTCATTGGTGAAGCATTTTTATCTTTTACTTTGAGATTGGTGCTTGAAGAATTATGTTCCTCCGACGTGCTCAAGTTCGCACGGCAGGAGAAGGTCTCCAATGAATTGAAGAAGTGGGAGAAGAATCTGCTGAAGATCCAGGCTGTGCTTCAAGATGCAGACGAGAACCAAATTACCAGTCGGGTGTTGAAACTCTGGCTCGAAGATCTCAGAGACTTGGCCTTCGATTTGGATGACCTACTTGACGAGTTTGCCACGCAGCAAAAATTGATGAAGAAGTCCAAGGTACGAATTCTTATTCCTTCTTGTTTATCTGGGGCTATGTTTAATGTCAGAATGACTCCCAAGATCAAAGAGATGTCAGTTAGATTGCAAGATATATTGACTCGAAAAGATGACTTTCACTTGCGAGAAATTGCTGTTCAAAGTTTTACCTATCAGAGACTGCCATCCACTTCTTTGCCTGAATCTAAAGTTTTCGGTAGAGAAAATGATAAAGAGGCAATTATTGAATTGTTGTTCAAGAATCAAAATCCGGATGGTGGTGGTGGTGGTGAAGAAGTTGTTGTGATTCCAATTTGTGGTATGGGTGGTATAGGGAAAACAACTCTTGCTCAGCTAGCTTACAATGATGAAAGAGTTACTAATGGTTTCGATTTGAAAGCATGGGTTCATGTTTCTGAAGATTTTGATCATGTAAGGATAACTAAAAGAATCTTGCAGGCCATCTCTTATGAAACTTATGATATGAGTGATTTGAACAAACTTCAAGTAACTCTGAAAGAGAAGTTGACTGGTAAGAAATTTCTACTTGTTTTGGATGATGTTTGGAATGAGAATTACAATAGTTGGTGTTTACTAAGAAGACCCTTTACTACAGCTGACCCTGGAAGCAAAATAATTGTTACTACTCGCAGTGCAGTGACCGGATCAATTATGGGTACTATTGCTACTTACCAACTGAAGTCGTTGTCTGATGAAGATTGTTTGTCTTTATTTGCAACGCATGTGTTGGGAAATAGAGATTTTGATGAGCATCCAGATCTTAAATTGATTGGTGAAAAGATAGTGGAAAAATGTAAAGGCTTGCCATTAGCAGCAAAAGCCATGGGAGGCCTATTGCGGACCAAGTTGGATTCTGGTGAATGGGAAGCTGTATTGAATAGCAAGATGTGGAATTTTCCAGAAGAAAGAATTAATATTATTCCAACTTTGAGACTAAGCTACTACTATCTTCCTTCCCATTTAAAGCGATTGTTTGCTTATTGCTCAATTTTTCCGAAGGATTATGAATTCAATAAGGATGAGTTGATTTTGCTATGGATGGCTGAGGGTTTTCTCCCAAATCAACGAGTAAATAAACAGGTGGAAGATGTAGGCCGCAGTTATTTTAACGATTTATTGTCAAGGTCATTTTTTGAAAGATCAAACAGCAATCTCTTTGTGATGCATGATCTCATTCATGATTTGGCTCAATATGTTTCCAGAGAAATATGCTTTAATGCAAACAGTAAATTTGAAAATGATGGGCCAGCTGGAACTCTTAGAAAGACACGTCATTTGGCATTCACTCGATGTGTATATGATGTCTCTCAAAGGTTCAAAGACTGCTACAAAATGAAGTATTTACGGACACTTATAGCACTACCAATCCCTCAATCACCTTGGACTGCATGTTGCTACCTAAGTGAAATTGTTTTGAGTGAGATGCTGCAAACATTTAGATGCTTAAGATCCCTTTGCTTGAGTGGTTATTACATTAGAGAGCTTCCAAATTCGATTGGTGACCTCAAGCATTTACGATACCTCAATTTGTCTTATACTAAAATCAAGTCCTTGCCTGGATCAGTAAGTAATCTGGTAAATTTAGAGACGTTGCAATTGCGAGGTTGCTCAGAATTAACAAAGTTACCTTCAGGTATCTGCAATTTAATCCACCTGTATTGCCTTGATATTAGAGATACAATCTGTTTGCTCGATATGCCGTCAGGAATAGGTAATTTAACCAGTCTCCGATTATTGACGAAATATATTGTGGGAAAAGGTGATCAGCTCAGTCTCAGAGAGTTGAAAGACTTGTCGCATCTTCAAGGGGAGCTTTCCATTCATGGGTTGGGTAATGTGTGTGATACTGCAGATGCAAAGATTGCTAATCTGAAGAACAAACAGGACCTTGATGACTTGGCCTTGGAATGGAGTGAGGACATGAATAATTCTCAGAATAAACAGATTGATACGTCTGTGCTTGACTTCTTACAACCTCATAGGAGTCTTAAGAAACTTAGAATTTCACATTATGGTGATACAAAATTTGCATCATGGATAGGGGATCCCTCATTCACTGATATGGTAAGCTTAAACCTATGTCATTGTAGAAACATTGTGTCACTTCCATCACTTGGGCTACTACCTAAACTTAGAGAGTTGTGCATCGAAGGCATGGATGGAATAAAAAAAGTGGATGACGAGTTTTATGGAGAAAGATCTGCTAAGTCTTTTCCTTCCTTGGAAATTCTGCAGTTCAAAAATATGAAAGAGTGGGATCTATGGTCTAATGACAGAGTTAATGAATCTTTTCCTCGTCTCCATCAGCTTACCTTACATAATTGCCCAAAGTTGAAGGGGGAATTACCCAGCCAATTTTCTTCTGTTGTGAAGTTTACTGTTAGTCATTGCCCAAAGTTGACGTCACCTATGCCCCTCTCATCGCTTCTTGAATTGAATATTGCAGAATGCAACGTGCCTATACTTTCTGGCCTCTCCTCCCTAACCACTCTAAAAATCAGGAAATGTTTTCCTATTTTGGAAGGCTGTTCCCAGTCGATGTCACTGGGGATTTGGGATCTTGTTTCTCTCAAATATTTACAGATTGAATCGTGCCCAAATCTTGTGTCATTTCCAGAGATAGGTTTTGGATCCATGCTCAGACATCTTGTTGTAAAAGATTGTCCAGCTCTGAAAGCCTTGCCGAAGGATATAATGATTGATTGTTGCGAAAGCAACAGTTGTCTTCTTGAAGAATTGGAGATTGAAAGGTGTCATTCTCTCGAATTCTTTCCCAAAGGCAAGTTATCTACCACGCTAAAAAGGTTGACAATCCAATATTGTGAAAATCTACGGTCCCTACCCGAGGGAGTTATGCAAGATGATAACAACGATTATAAGTCACAGCTTGAGATCTTGAAGATCGTTGGTTGTCCATCCCTTCAATGTTCTACCTCTGGCAAACTGCCCTATGGCGTTAAAATATTGAAGATTTCAGGATGCTCGAGTTTGGAACCACTTATAGAGACAATGATCGAGGATGGTGAATTACTTGAATATATTGAAATATCATGTTGTGAAACCTTGAAAATATTACCTGAGTTCCAGAGCAGTCTGTCCCATCTCACTGAAATAACTATAATTGATTGTCCCCTTCTAAAAGATTTACCAGAAACTGGACTGCCCATGTCTCTTCAAGTTCTAATGATATGTGATTGTCCAAGACTTGCATCCTTAGGCTGTTTGCCCCCGAATTTAACTTCACTTGAGATATGGAATTGCATGAATCTCAATCCCATATCCGAGTGGAAACTGCACAGATTGACTTCTCTTAGAGATTTCAGCATTTCAGGTGAATGTTTTCGAGATATAATTTCCTTTGCAGAAGATGAATATTTGCTTCCTGGAAATCTTAGATCTCTTTGCATTAGTAAACTTGAAAATCTGGAAACTCTGACAAGGGGACTCGATAATCTCACATTGCTTCAGGAGCTAGAGATCATTCGTTGCCATAAGCTTCAGTCCTTGCCTTCAGAAGGCCTGCTTTCTTCTCTTGGAAGACTCAGGATCTCAGACTGTCCACTTTTGAAAAAAGAATGCTTCAAGTGGAAAGGACACATTCCCTGCATAGAGTTGGATGACGAATGCATTTAGTGAACCAGTTTCATCGGAGAATACTATAATTCCTCTTGGGGAGGTGCAAGCATTGAAGCCAATCCCTCTTTAGTTTCAATCAGGTAATTCTGTCTCCATGGATGAATTTTACTATACTTCTGTTTTTCGTTTCTGTTATAGGATGAATTTTACTATACTTCTGTTTTCCTTTTCTGTTATAGGATGTGACTTTTCTGCTGTACTTGTAGGATGAGAATGAACAACAACAGAGCAATTCCAAGGACATCCCAGCCACTGTTGCAGAATACTAATGCAAGTACGTTCTCTAATTTATTCAGCTTTTCAACAAATATAGGAAATGGAAGAAGAAAAGAGCACAAATCTCGCAATATTAAGTCTGTATTATGTGTTTACTTTGGTAAACTATAGTTTATTATTATTTTGTATTTGATAAGGGGAGAAGTGAGGAGAGAGATGATATGGTTGCAGCTAACAGTGTCTTCAACATTTTGTCATGACCTCATCAGTTGCAGAATGGCAGTGACCTCTTTCAGGGGTTTCTCAGCAAGAAGTTGGGCGAGCACACTTCTTGGCATTATATTCGATAATGGGTTCAGTCTGCTAGTGAAATGCCTCTAGCCACGTCTCAAAACTTGTGGTAATTTATGTTTTGTGTTTAAATCATTGTCTTTGGTTAATATTTAGAACTGTTTTGGGAATTAGAATATTTAACAATCAACTTTCTTCATATTTAAAATAGCTACTCTCCGGAAATTAATGTAATGTTCTTAATTTATTTTTAATCCTTGATGCATATTTATATGAAACTCGTAATACTTGCAGTTCCTTTTTGTTGATGATTTCATTAAGACCAAAACAGGCACTTGACCTAGAGGCAATGGAAAAAAATAAGATGAAAGAATAGAAATCTCAGCTGCCACATCATGGATCTAAATGACAATGTAATGACACTTATTTTGTGTTGGCTTATTTCCTGTGTCAAAACCAGTGGGAAAACTGCAAAATGCAACATGCCAGCGTCTATGTGCAACGGATTTATTTGGTTACATTATATCATGTTGATTACTCTGGTATGTATAATATCAGCTTTCACATGCATTGACAAATCATAAATCGAAGATTTTGACTGATTGTAAATTTTGCTTTTCTGTTGTTCAGATTGCAGCTTACAGAGCTCAGAGATATGTGAAGCTTGTATTCCACTTTAATGGTTTTGCAGCTTTTAAAGAATACTGAATCTCAAGTACAAAATCATTGCTTAATCATTGCTTAACTGATCATCACTTGCATTAGCATCATGATCAAGGTCAGTCATCGTTCAGGAATTATGATAACACATGCATAGTCATGGATTTATGGCAACCAAAGTGGCACGATGTTTATGGAAGCGTGTAAAGGTTGAGAGAAGTGCAAACTAAAACATTATAGTGATCGGGAACAACAGGTGTAGGCTACACCCACTCCTCCAAGCTAGAGCCTTCACTATCTGCTAGCCATTATAGACTTATAGTGTGTTAATGTTAACATTTATAAGGCTAGCATGTAATGTTACTGAAATTTACACCTTTTGTTTTTTAACAATACACGAGTTTGTTCGGGGTTCAAACACAAAATAATGATATAACAAAGGAAGCTAAACAAAAGTAATTCATTTAAAGATCATAAGTTTGGTAAACAAAAGTAATTTTTCTCTTATAAGCATACAACTTTGAACATATTAATACACATCACAACACTTTTACTATGTTCTTAACATAGCTTCAATCGTAATAATACACACAATAAAAGTGTGGTATTCTGTATTAGAATGCTCATGAGAGAAAAATTTCTTAGTTGAGGGAAACAAGTCGGAAGCTAAAGAATTAGGGGTATTTTTGTCAATTTAGTAGCTACAGTTTACAAGAAAATAAAAATTAGCGGGGTTGAGTAATTCTAAAGTTTTTACTAATTTGAGGGATAAATTCATAAAACAACAACTTAACAAATAATCTGTTAATAGGGTGTTCAAGAAAAATTTAGAAACTTTTGATAGCAGTTTGTAATTAAGTATAATCTGTTAATATTGAATCATCTCATTTTAATTTGTCTACAAACTTCTTCAACTTCAATTAGATTTGTTGTTAGAGGGACTTGAACCCACAACCTTCTGGTGCAAGTGTGAGGTTTACGATTCAATTAGATTATTAGAAGTTTCAATTATGTTGCAATCGACCAATTTCACTGGATTTTTAACGATCAAAACTACACTTTAAATGACCAAAATACACTACATTGACTGTCGTCCTTTTTTTTTTTTTTTTTAATAGAAAATACAAGAAAACTCCAAATATCTACTAACTTAGCAGGAATGGAAAACCAAATTAGATCACTGAATAAAGCTTGAAACGTAATAATTCAAAACCAAATTGCCTTTTTTTCCCGAAAACTCTACAGGATCAGAAAGAATACTACAAGGTAGACGATATGAGATATTTCCCATTTTTTCATTTGCCTTCCTAGGGATAGCGATCCTGGGAAACCATCAAAGCTCATACTTGCGATGCCGTTGTCCTCTGCAATTGGTCGAAGCGGGAGCGAATATGCCGGTGTTCCGTCAGGTTTAAAAAGTCCGAAATTCCTCTCCGAGTATTTTCCAGCCTTCAAATCCTCGTTGAACAAAGCAAATATGTATACATTCAGTTCGGAGTTTGGCCTCATAGGTGTCCCCTTCCTTTCATCCACAAGCTTCATCAGATTCCCATTGTATTCTTTCGCGTTCTCCAATGTGGCTCCGGCTTCATTCTCATCACCTGCAGAAGGCCAGCCGGTTTCTGAGACATGAACCCGCAATTCTGTGGCGCCCAAGGAATCGAGTGCACTGTAAACAGCATCAACCTGTGCATATAACATGTTGTCATAGTAAAGATTGGTGCTTTGATCAAAAAATCCTTTGACATTGGGCATAAATAGAACCAAATCAAGGTCTATTTCTGTAGGATTATCTTTGTAAACAAAGTAAGGATAGGCGTTGATGAAAAATGGAGAGCCAGTTTGATTGTGAAAGCTCACAATCCCTGTAATAATTTCAATCAGGTCTTGTCTAAAACACCCAGAAGACGGAGGATATGAAAGTGCAAGAATGTTTATTGCATGTGGAGTGGTTACAAAAATTTGTCTATCCAACCCCAATTTAACCAGTGCACCAAAAATGTTGTGCATGGCAGGAACCAAACAATTCCTAAATGAAGTATCGTTGAGTGTCAACACTTCGTTGCCTATCGCGACCCCAACGATCTTCGTTGCCGGTGAGTAAGCTTGGATATTGACTGTCACCCACATTAGGGCATTATCAGGGTTTTGCATATCTGACAATAACTCATTTCCAAGTCCAATGGTGAGTTCAATGCCAGTGTTGGCAAAAGCCCCGATAACTTGTGGATTGACATCAAAAATCTTAACTTTGGTAGCACCGATGGATTGAACCAGTGGGACAACGTTTTCCGGCGGAGGGAGATTGTCTGCGATCTGACCGTAATTGACTCCAAGGGAAGCCACTACGGGGGATAAAAACCCGAAAATGAAAAGAACAACCAGTGAGTGCAATCTCATAGAGTTCATGATTTCTTGCAAGCTTGATAACAATGCATTGCTCAAAATATATTTGTAGCCATTTCCACTAAGATTCCAAATACACTTTTTGTACACGCAAGTCATATGACGTAGACAATCAAATGATCAATTATTAATCGATTGTCATTATGTTATATGAAAAAGTCAATACACCATCCACACTTTTTATCACTCGAGAAAAACCGTGTTCAAATGAAATTGAAGGTATGCGTCTAGTCACAATCTCGGTAGACACGTCCTGTAATACGTGCACTTTTCTTTTACGGTGAATTGACAATGAATATATGACGTCCATTTTCAATTTTTCTTTTTTCATTTTTATTTTTATTTTTATTTTTATTTAATTTGGATTGTACATGATCATGATTTGATTTTTCAACGTAAATCTTTTTTGATCTCTTTTCATCCAACATACATTCATAGGAGACAGCCATGCATAGCCAAATTATAGAGCAAAAATCTTGGCCACTTGCTCCACCAACCACCATGAAATTAATTCTATTTCGTGTCACTGTTAAAGTGTTAAGAATATACATATATTTATTTAATATTCAAAATGGCCCCCACATAAAAGATTCATAAGGTTTTTAATATAAAACAAAAGTGATGAAGTTTTTCGATCGGTCTTTGTCCGCATTTTAAGCAACGTCGACCAAAACACAATGAAGCATCATAAAAATAAATCAACCGGAAAAAAATAAAAATAAAAAGAAATAACAAGAAGGAGTATTATCATTTATTAATGAAATAAACCTCACCAGAATTTTCTTTCCTACCATCCAAATCCTTCTAGTTTCTATTTTTAGACAATACGAAGTTGGTCTAGTGGTTTACATAGCCAAGATTATGTTTCACGGGAGCCACTGAGAAATAATAAGTTAAATCGACATATCTATATATATTAGAAGTTGTGTTAAACAAAACATTAATTAAAAAAAAATTGTTGTTTATATTTTAAAACATTAATTTTTTTTATTAATTATTTAAAGTAAATAATAATTTTTTATTGAGATAAATTATCTTAATTTGTGCATTTATGAAAAACATTTAAAATCATTATTTTTTATTATTATAAATATTACATAAATTTGGTGTTTTTGGGGGAGGGGGAGGACTCAAACATACGACCTCATAACGTAGATATGAGAGGTATACCATTAGACCAACCTCATCTTGTCAATTTAAAATGATCATTGAATATGATGAAAACATAATAAAAAGAAGTAAAATGTTCGATATTCTAACTCATATCTCAACTTGTAGCTTAGAAAATTTAATTAATATAAATGTGACAAGTGAAATAAATCATAATTAATATGCATATATATATATATATTCATTTGACAATCGACACACAACTAGTTGATTACTCTAAAAATAATATAGATTAAAATTTATAAGTCTATTAATTCAAGATTCAATAATAGTGTTTAAAAGTTAGAAAACAAATTGAAATTTAAATTGTATTCCTAATATTTTTTCTAATATCCAAAAATTATTCTAACAGCATATTTAGAATAAAATATATCCTCTACTTGATTAAGAGAAAATTATTAATAGTGTAATTTATAAAAGAATATTAGAAAATTTAAATATGAAATAAGGGTAAAAACATAAAAATTCTAAAGCTCATGGGAAAATTTTATAAAATTGCAAAACTTCTGGGGGGCAGTGCCCCCCTTGTCGTACGGTGGCTCCGTCCCTAATTATGAGGGAGTGAGTTCGAGTCTATTCCATCTCCCTCACATCCAAAACTATTATAATATATTAAAAAAAAATACATCCAAATACAAATTATATATTTTCGATGTCCTATCCTATCTGATCACAAAGTTCAATCACCCAATAATCCAATCAAAGTTTGTTTTTTTCTTATTAAATGAAATTTTATTATAATATACAATACAAATCCAACCTCTAGAAAAATATACTTGGCTATATAATATTAGTAAAATAATCACTGCAAATAATATATTAATATGCCAAGTGATCTGTCATCGTCACAAATCAGCCCAAATATCCTGACCAAATAATCTGATTTTCCTCCTTACCTGAATATGCAATCTTGCTCCCACACCTTGACCATTCATGATAATCTCTTCAATAAAAATGACTTCATCATCCACTTTAACATTTTTGTGGCTCACAAATTCAAGCCAATTCACAGAAAGAACAAGACCTTCACAGCCGGTACTCTGTTGTAGTATTGAGGAGCGAAAAATCCATAATCGCCCGCAAGCATCATAAACATGCATATCCACGGAATGGCCTTCTTCCAAAGGTATTAAACCCAAAGAACTCGTCGGAATTGACAAGCTTCTAGTAATATCCATCTTGGTGACGATCTTTGAGAAGATCAATGGTGCCATTACGCGCTTTCAGCTATACGTTTTAAATTATGACTTGAGAGAGCCTGATCAGATTCTTTTGCTGCAACAGAATATATATACAATTCTACGCGTTTCTACTTTATTCATTTTCTGAAGAGAGAAAGTTCATGTTTCATTCCACGAAATTAAGAGAACATACACCTTCTTTCCAGTTTGTGTTTGATTTAAATTTGTGATTTAATATTTATTAATCTATTTACTCTTAATACGGTCAGCTGTGGCGAGAAGTAAATGACAATCCTTGCATTTATATTTAGGGCAAAAAGATGGATTAATCATGAAGACATTTTAAATCAATTTTTTTTGTCGGTTTTGAGGTTTTGTTTTTACCACCCGGGGGTAGGGGTGGGCATGGGTTGGTTTGGGTTGGGTTTGACTATACCCAAACCAAACCATTATAAAATCGGTTTAATTTTTTACAACCCAAACCAAACCATTTATAAGATAAAACCAAACCAATCCAAACCAATAAAAATCGGTTTAGTTCGGTTTGGTTTAACGGCTTAAGTAAATAATTACATTATTTTTTATTTGGATAAATTTAATAATATCAAATTATCAATATAAGTAGTTAAACCAATTATCAATAAGATAAATAATAATACTAATTTATAATACTAACTTTAACTCAAGTGCGGAACGATAATCATTTAAAAAAAAAAAAAAAAAACTCAAGTGTAAAACGTCCAAAACTTATAAAATAAAACTAAATCATTTAAGCTTCTAAATTAATAATATCTACCACCGTCGAAGCAACCGTTTTGAAGTTTCGAAGTTCATTTCTTGTTGCATTGGGTTAACTTTAGTTTTTATTTGTTCTCTAATAATTTAAGTAATAATAATAATAATAATAATAATATATATAAGTATGTAATGGTTTGGGTTGGGTTATACGGTTTGATAAAACGCAATCCACAAGCCAACCCAAACCAATTGGGTTGCTTAAAAACAACCCAATTGGTTTATTTTATTTAACGAAACCAAACCAACCCGCTTAAATTGGTTTGGTTTGGGCGGGTTGATCGGTTTGGCGGTTTGGGTGCCCACCCCTACCCGGGGGTATGGAATTCAAACCTATGAGCTTGAATGAATACTCTTACCACCAAGTCACGTTGGGTCGTAATTAAGTTTGAGTTTTCTTCACCACAAACAAGAGAAAACAGCTGATGATTGTTTTTAATTATTAGGTAGGTATGTGTTGTTATCTTTCAAATCTTACCTTTCAATTTTATTTTATTTTTTTACAAAAGTACGTAATTGGAACGTTGAAACCCTATTTGTTTATTTATTTATTTATTTTTAAGTATACATAATTATATAAATTTAGGGTTTTTTGGAAGGAGGAGGACTTGAACTCACAATCTGGTGGTGCAGACGTACGCCGTGTGGGAAGTTTGACATCACACACACCTTGCATCACCAAATCCTCTATAGTTACACTCTAGAAGATTTCTTTAAAGGAGAAGAAGAAGGAATCTTCCTCACATAAAGGGAGATCTGGAACTTAAGCTTGAAGAAGAAGAATCTAGGCACATCACCATGGGTTATTTTTATATTTCTTCTCTTTTTATTCTTGCAATTATGTGTAATTAAATCCCACATTAGGGGATTAATGTGATTCATTGATCTGATGAATGTTCGGTGTAACCTTTGAACCTATTTTTAGACTATCTATTCAAGTACTATTTCATTCAAAGTTCTTCACATATTTAGATATTATTGATTTATGTTGAATTGAAAATGACCTTTTAACAAAAGTTGGGTGATAATAATTTGAGAAATTGAGGTTAAGTACACATCATGCTTGATCTCTAGTAAAGCTTTTCTTTGAATGAAAGGGATTAACAAAGAGAAAATGACTCTGAGTAAATTTCGGTTCATATAATCCCAAAACTTCATGACATCCTTTGCTATTGCTCAAACTACACATCATAGTTGATTAGTAGTAGAGGATTAGCTAGGTGACACAACTCGCCATCACACGATTGTGTCATCACTACAAGAAAATCGGTCATTTACTACGGGGCGATGCCCGTAGTGGATGCGTATCGACTACGGGCACCGCCCGCTATATGCGACGCTGTGATGGAAAATGTCGCGTTTCGACTACGGACGTTGTCCGTGATAAATAAGCTCAATGATAACGGGCATCTCCCGTAGTGAATCACTTTTTGACTACGGATTATGTCCGTGATAAATAAGCTCAACTACAACAATATATGCCTGTAGTAGATGATCTTTTTAAATGAAAAAATATATAATTAGCCACCTATTGATTTTGGTAAATATATATATAATTTGAATTTGAATTTTTGGAAACTATTATCACATTAAAATTGTTATCATTCTAGACATGAATCTTTTGATAAAAGTCTGCATATATATATAATAAAAGTAATGTTACAAAAACATTCAACTAATTACATTATAGTCAAGTGTTTGACATCTTATAATTATGTGCAGTTAGGATTGGTATGATGGCTTCACGTGACCTGCATCTCCACACTACAACCTATTCTCTTGCTGCAGAGAACAACAAGCTTTGATCAATATCAATTTCTGACAAAAACCATAGGAAATAGTTTGTGTAAAAGGGCACTGTGAAGGTATTATACTGACCTCATTGTCATCCTCAAAGTAGTTGAGAAGGTGAAATGTCCAATGAGGTTGTACCTCAAACCATTAAACTGAATTTGCATCACCATAATGCGGCATCACCCATATTTTTGCATAGCCATCCTTCAAAGCATCGAAATTGACAAAATGATCTGGGAAAAAAAAATACCTATATCAAGCATACATAAAAATTGACAAAGTGTAACACTATACTTTTTTTTTTGTTTGAACTGCACTTTTATTCAAAAGGGGCACTAGAAGGCCAAGTAGAAGCAAACACAAAAGGCAAACAAGCCAAAGACAAACACAGCAAACAGGGCACAACCCACCCAAGGCAAGAAAAAACATAGCAAGAAAGGCACAAGAACCTAAACACAACAAAACAAAGAAACTGCTATTAAAAAATTAAAAAGAAGCAACTAATTTGTTCAAATAACATACCATGTTATCTCCACCCATAGCAGTTAGTAAAGCAGGAATAATAGTGCCAATGTGAAAGTTAAGGCCATGACCTTCAATCTCTACAAAAGCTCCCAAAGCATATGCATTGTAGGCACCGGATACATGTCCAAGCATTCAGTAAAAAGAGTCTTTATTCAAAAGTAAATCTTAAAACAAGTAGATAAAATAAGGGAAAGAAACATATACAAAAGAGGAAGATGGGCAAAACAGGTGTAGTCCAGATTCTGAAAGTAAGAAAAATAACAAAAAAAGAGATCTTGAAGACTAGAGTAAACATATACATAGAAATTAACTTACCTTAAAATTTGTTTGAGACCATTAAGATAGTATCAAAGGTTTTATCATCCTCCAAAGCATGTAGAAGTGTTGGAACAATTTCATCAATTGCTTGCAATCCAACTCTCTGTCAAAATGTTTATGAGTTATATTCTCTTATCAAGTAGTCAATTTACAGGTAGAACTAAAAAAAAAATGAGAACATAAATGCCAATCCAACAGTTAGTGAAATATTACCTCGATCAATGCCTTCAAAACCCACAAAAAGCCCATCATCATAACTCAATTGACAGAAAACCCCACCTATTTTTCACATACAAAACCCACAAAAGAGCAAACACCAAAACTTCATTCACTGGTTATATATATATTGAAACGGTAGATTATATAAAAGCCACAGAAGGGCAGAAAGGCAGCACAGGAAAGCACCAACAGAGCAAAGACAACACTTAGGCAACAGTCCCTACCCAATGACAAAGCAAAAAAGAAAACAACAGCCAACAAAAGACAACAGAACTACAAGGGAAATAACCTAGAAAAAACACAAAAGGACCAAACAAAACAGATATATATTAACAACAATTGATTCATGAAACCTAAAAGGCAAGAGAAACAAACAGAACAGGTGAGCTGACAAGAGCAATCACCAAGCACCCAGAAGAAGCCCGAAAACAAAGGAGATCAAAAGGAAAAGCACAAACAAAAAGCAAAGCAGAGGATTGACACAGAGGATCCAAAGAAACAGAGCCAAAAACCCAAGAAAACTGTCCAGAGCTAAAACTGAAGCCGAGATATCAGGTGTCACTTCAAACAAAAAGTCCCCACTCCCACTTGAGCCTTTTTTAGCAAAACATTGGAATCAAATAAAGCTTCAAAAAAATGAATTATGGGAATTCTAATTAGTTCAATTTCAAAGGATCACTCAATGACACATGAATTAAAATCTAATGATTTTTATTATTTACTTAAGATTTCAGTAACTAATCATCTCTTGAACCAAAGCCAAGCCAATTAAATTAGGATTTCAATTCATTTATAATTTCTTCTGCCTAGACAACGAACACATGAATTGGATTCCTAAACCATTTCAAATTCTCACCCAAGCCAAGATTTATGATATTATCAGAAAAACACAAGTCAACTCTTCAAGTAAATTTCAAATTCCAAAATCCAAAATCCAAAAATAAATAACATAACAGTTAAACAAGTTTGTGCAAGTGTGTATATGAAAATAGTACTATAGTTAAAACAGATTTGACATTGGAATCGAAGAAAGGTTCAAAAAAAATAAAAAAGTTAGAATCAAAGAAGTCAACAAAAAAGAAAAAGAATCAAACCTTCAAACCTCAACAAAAAGGACTAACAACAGAACTCTATATATATATATATATGCAAAATTAGAATCATAGAAGTCAACCAAAAAAGAAAGATAATCAGAGAGAATAAGAATTGAGTAACGTACCAAGAAGAGAGATTCGAAATCTCCATTAACTAGCTCCGATTTGTTTGGCACGGATGAAGGCGACGAGGAAGAAAGAGCATTCATAGGATGTTCGTTTGTTTGAGAGGGTGCGCTGAAGATGAATGTGAGATTAGGGTTTTAAATTTCAAAATCTATCAGTAAACATGGCACTTACTTCGCCCATGATAATTACCAACGTATTCACTACGGATGCATAATCAAACGTAGTAATTAAGATTTATTTATCACGGGCATATAAAAGCCCCTAGTGGAAAAGTTTTTAAGCAAATATCTATCACGGGCCTTTAAAAGCCCGTAGTTGTATTACTTATTTACTATGAGCCCAAAATGCCCGTAGTAGATGTCCCATGATAAAAAGGTCATTTTCTTGTAGTGCATGTAAAAGAAGAGATTGGACCTAGACTTGAGTAGATGAGCATTAATGAGGTTAGAAAGGTAACACCCATTATTCGGTAATTGAATCCATCAATTCCCTAATCTCACATTACATATTTACACACATTTCTAATAGTTGTTTTGGTAGTTGTTACTTGTTTTAATTACTTCAAATTGCAATTCAAAATTACTTGTTTCAAACCAAATGTGATTTTATTTTTCAAGCACATAGATTAGACTATCGTGTATTAGTTTTAGCCAATAGTTTTGTCGATCCTTGAGGAACGAACCTCGCTAAAGCACTATAAGAATCTACGATTCTTGCTCTTGCGAGAAGAGATTAGAGAACATTAAAATCTCGATCAAAGAAATGGCGCAACTACTGGGGATCGATGCTAGGCTATTTGGTTGAATCTAATTCTTGTAGATAGTTTATTTTATTTAGGTAGTGATGTGGCTGTTTTTGCATGTCAAAATAAGAAGATTAGTTCTTATATATTTCTAAAATTAACCTTGCAGGCACACGAGTCAAAAGAGACAATTATAGCGACAAGCAAGGGTCATCCACAAGGAGGTGTCATCCGTCGACTGATCGGACTATTTTATACCTATTTGAGGTCCCCCATTTCCGATCATTTGTCTCGTTTTCGAGCGTATTTTTGTATATAATGTTTTGTTTGAGCCTTGTGTAGGTACATATTCCCTACAATAAGGTTTTGAGCTTAAAGATTAGTTTGGGAGGCAAAACGAGCCAAAAACGGAAGAAATTGTATATGCTCGTGCAGAACGTACAACTTGTGGAGGTCATATCTTCCTGCTCAGATCGAACCACAATGATATCTTTATATATTCGGAAAGCCTCGGAAGTCTAGTTTCCAGAACATTTTACGGATTGCAATTCCGAGCTTTCTACAAGAAGTTATGCCCATTTCCGTAACGGTGCGCGATGCTGAAATGCTGAAATGCTGAAATGCTGTCAGGTCTAATTCGGCGGTCACAAACGGCGGCCTGGCCGCCGAACTAAACCGCTGAATCACTTCAGAAAGTCGTTTTTTGGGCGAATTTCAGGGACTGTTTCGTCCTTTCACCCCAACCTTCAGCCCTAACCTCCCAACACTATATAAACACCTTATTCTCTTCTCTCCCAACAGAATCCACTCCCCACACACTTCCTCTTCTTCTTCTTTTCCATTTTCTTCCATCCAAAAGAGAGAGAGAAGCTTTCAAGGGCATCCATGGAGGTTTTTCCTCCATGGATGCCTTCCATTGCATCTTCTACCCATCATCCACCCATTTAGGAGTAGATTGCAAGGAGAAAGGAGGGTCTTTGGACTAATTTCGAGCTAGGGCTCATGGAGGACTTGGAGGAGGTTTTCTTCAAGGGTGGTCTCCTTTAACTCATCTCTTTGTATTTCTTGTTTTCTTAAATGTGTAATCCCCACTTGGGAATATTTGTAAACCTAATTTGTGCTCAATATATATGTGTTGATTGTTTTTATATCCATTTTGTGTTTTGATTCATTCTTGATTGTTATAGAATATATCTCTTATCTTGAAATGCATGTTTATGGATGATTGGAAATTAATATGTATTCATGGATGGGATTAGGAGTAGATTAATGTAAATTAGGAGTAGTTGTAATCAAATATCCCATTTTATGTTTGTATGTTGATGGAAGGTCGAAATTACATGTCATGAATGGGTTTGAGTGACTTAGAGTTAGGATTGTGCCTTTGGAGGGGCTCTCCGGGCATAGTCTTGGCTAATTAGCTAAGAAGAGTGGGTGAACCTATAAATTGCCATATTAGAAGGGTTTGGTTTATTGTTCTTGTTAACAATTGGACTTTAGCTATTTCTCACTCTAGGGGCTCTAGGTGAGTCATGGTTAGAGTTACAATTATTGGTTTTTGGCTATCTCTCACGCTAGGGGCTCTAGGTGAGTTATGGTTGGAGATGCAATCACTCTTTCTACATTCATTGTACCTAACGTTGCCATTTTACATTACCGTGTTAATATTGGGACTCAATTTAGCATTGGTTTGTAGAATCGGTTCACATATGTTGGTTGCGGTTTCGTGTTTGAGAGGTTCTCAACACACTCTTCGACCGTTAGCTTTATGAATGGGTATAAATCGGATCGAGGCAAGAACGAACCCTTAACTAAATTGGATGCACTTAATGCCTAACAACCATCTATTTGTGCACTTATGTATGGTCAACTTGTTGAACCTTGTGTGACCATTTTCATGCATCTCTCCTATCCACCATTTTATTTATCACTTTAAACACCACTCTCACCATTCCATATTCTCTTTGTTTTTATTTATTTTCATTTCCATTCTCTACTCACACACACACCGCATTGTACATACATTTCACACACACCATTCTCACCTTTTCGCATTCTATTTACATGCTTAGAATAAACACTAGAACTTGAAATGGTTGACGAATCACACCTCCCTGCGGAACGATACCCTCGCTTGCCGCTTTACTAGTCTTTTGCTAGTTTAGAGCACATTGCGTAGGAAACCCCTTTTACAAACGTAATAATTTTTTTGATCCTCGCGATTCTTTCAACGAAGGAAAAAGCGAGTATCATCGACCGTCTCACATTTTAGTGTTTATTGAAATAAATGTAAATGAGAACATGGAAGAGGTGAGAGTGGTGTGTGTGATGTGTAAGCATGGTTGAGTGTGTGTGTGAGCATGGAAATGAAATAAAAATAACCTAAGAAAACTAAAGATAGAAATGTAACCGGATGCTTGCCTTTCTAAATTAAACTACTCCTAATTAAATTAATATACTCCTTACTAAATTAATCTACTCCTATAGGCAATCACCCTAAGTTACGAAAATTAAGGTGGCTTGGAGAGATGCATGACAATGTACACAAGGTACTTGTGACCACCAAAACATTCGTGCCAGCCATAGTAATTAGCCGTATCAACACTCCAAGCTTGGGTTCAACCTAACTTTTAATATGACCTCTAAATATGGAAATGGGGAGAGTGGTCTAATCCTTGATTGCTACTCACTGTTGGTGTGCCAAGTAAGCAACTGTAAGTGTCGCAGCGGAAAGTTTGTTAAGATCGATAGGTTTTAAAATTTTTATCGTCTTTTGGACCTTTTTGTATGCACAAACATGAGAAAGAGATTTGTTTTCATACCTTTGAAGAACACTCCTTTCTTTTCGATTCTTCACCACTAAGCCTTCCAAGTTATGTCCCGCGATCTTGCAACTGTGTGTGTGGGCACGTCACGGATTCCAGGATTACTTGAATGGAGGTTCGAGAGATCCAGAAGACTACCCTTTGTCTCCTATGATGAATTCGGCCGGCCATGGAAGGAGAAAAACAATTTCTTTTTCTTTCCCTTCTCTAGCTTGCCGCACCACTCTATCCCAATTTAGGTTTAGATTAATTTACTTTCCCTGATAAGTATATCTTATATACTAGGATCCTAGGGTTTAGTAAACCAAGTCAAAATAGGATTATAAATCCTTTTTAATTCGGTCACTACTAGGGTTTGAACCTTTGACCTCTTTAAAGCAAATAAAAATAATCTCTTATTATTTTATTCTTTTGCTCTTGTCTAAAACCTCTAAATAACAATTAATAATTCTTAATTATTAATATATCAATTAAATAATCATATTATTTAATAATATTTAATTAATCAATTAAATAATATATTAATTAAATAATCATATCATTTAAATAATTACCAGAATATATTTAAGTTACTTTCGTAACATAATTAATTGTCCATCCAATTCCCCATGAGCTTTGTTACTATCGATCATAAAAGTCTAGCAAGGGGACCTAATGGACCCACAGTTTTGAGCTCCAATAATACTTAGAAAAATTAATTAAACTCTTTAATTAATATTTCATAATATTAACCTCGGAGTTATTCCACTAAAAACCCAAGGTTGTACTCTCGTAACTGTAGATGTTTTACACAACCAAATTATCAGTGTGTATCGATATAGCTATTACATATGGTATGATCCTTCACTAGTAGTTCATAATTAGAGTTAGGTCATAAAGTCCGTTATACCTCTCTAATTATATTTTTTCCTTTAAGTACAATTGGTTCTCTAATGAATGATTATATCATTCATTCATTTACGGAGAAAGAGAGCACTCTTAATCATTCAAGTCCCGAAACAACCCTTAAGGGAACTACTCATCTACTTCTCACAAGAAAGGAGTGGATTCATCTATTGTGTGCATACCTTCCCAGCCACAAGCCAAAACATGATTCCAAGATACAGAGTTATTGACCAGGCACCCATGGTATGTCAAGAAACACAATATAACTTGAAAGAGTCAGTAAGACACTCAGGATTTAGATCACTTATATACAACCATCATTTGTCGATATATATGAATCTTTTCAATTAACGGATCTTAGTGATAGATTCATATAGATCATGGCCCAGTCCTATATGATCACATCATATAAGGTGCCTGTAAGATCCTTTATCTGTATTGGCTTGATTCCATTTCAAAACTCTCTATATTTGTATTAGTTGTTGCTTAGGTGATTCTTGGAAGAAAGAAGCCTCAAAGGTGAAGAAGCAACGTCTTGTGCAAATTTTGTCTTCAAGAGGAACATCGCATACTTAGATGCTAAGGTATCAAGATTCTTCTTCCTCTTGCAAGGCGTAAATGCACACACACACAATTCATACATGTGTGTTGATCGCACAATAAATGTTCACATTTAGCGCCCCATTTACATGGTTTTTGCAATCGTTTTCTGAGTATTTTATGTGTTTAATGTTGTAAATATGTGTTTTTAGGTACATATGGTGTTTCGAAGGCATTAGGGTCCAAAAATACGAAGAGGAGGCGAAAGAAGGCAGAAAACAGAGGCTACCCTGTTCCTACGGGTTTAGGCACCAAATCCCATGAGAAAGTTCCAGTGAAGGGAACCAGCGAGAGACTTAACAGAGTTCAGCGAGTTCATCTCGTCAAGCATGTGGGACATATCCAGCTGACAGAAACCGCGGGACACCTCGTGGTATTGACCAACAGTTTCATATCATCGGGCCCGCGGGAATAAAACCGCTGAATAGAAGCCTCGGGAACCCTCCAGCGAGTTCAGACCTTTCTCCTGGCAACCATATTCCCACGGGTGGAATCCGCAAAGACAGGGACGAAGCTTCCGCGGGTTCAATCCGTGGGAAAGAAGCCGCAGATCATACCAGCGGGAGACTCCAATGAGCTGCAAGTGGATTGATTTCAGTCAATTCAAGTCTTCTTTCCACCTACTTTCCATTTGTAACCTTGGCAATGGACCAAAGGACCTTTACTTGTCTTAGGAGGGCCTTCCATTTATTGTATTTTCCACTCCTTTTTGCTTCCATAGATAGACACACTCAACCACAATGTATGTATGTGGTGGTATGTAGGAAAAGATAATGGAGAGTATGATATTAGATTTTTTTTCTCTTAGAAAAAGAGCCAAGTTAGTTTGTTGACAACTTTCTCGGCACCCAAACACCCACTTTGGTGCCTTAGTTTAATCTATATCAAGTTGCCATAGGAGGAGTTGTTACTTGGGTTGCAAAGAGGATCATTTCCACTTCACAAGAATTGTAATTGGTGATGTTTTCTTCAATTGTATTTCTTTGTAGCTCTAACTCTATGTGTAACTAAATCCTCTTTGTTAGGGGATTAGATGTAGTTTTTGTAACTTAACCTTACTATGCTAACAGTCATTTTTACTTCACCTTCTAGAGATATGTTTGTGCTATTATGCCATTTATGATTGGTAGTTGCAACCACCAATTTATCATTAAGGGCACAACAACCTTGATGAACTTAAATGCATTAAAGATCATTTATGCATGTCCCTCATATGCCATCTAGTTATAGAGATTTACTATCTTGTGTATCTCTACTAACATACTTGAGTAAGCCTCTTTTAATCACTCTCCTAGCCTTCGGTTGTGATTAAGGTTGAGGTTTAATGCCTTATAATTCACATGAATTAGATGCATGTTAGGAACCTTGTGACTAAGCTTAATGAATGATTGATAATTAGTAAGTTGTTACTTAATGAATCTATCCCCTAACAATCCTTAACTTTAGAATTTGAAACCAATAGTTGTAATTGTTCACTAGTCAATTTGAAGCTTACCATAGTTAATGTGTTAAACATTCAGATAATCAAACAAACATTAGGTAGAGTTAATCTTAATTGTTATGCTAACTATCTAATTAAATGACAACTTGCTAATCTCCGTGGGAACGATAACCCTTACTTTGTACTATACTAGTTTCGTGATTTGTGCACTTGTAAAAGGGTGAAACACTCGTGCATCCCCTTAATATAACCGATGTAGATTAGTGTAAATTGTAGACGTATTTGTAGAACCGGTTCGGGCGCGTCATGTGTCCCTGCATCATATTTCAACATTTGGTAAAACACTTTCACACACATTTAGTATGCACATTCATTTATCTCATTGTTGATAATCTTGTAGAATTGCATGTTTTCTCACTATCGCTTAGATATGGCATGCTTGTGTTGCATATTGTTTATTTGTTTAAGTTTCTTGTGTTTTGGATTTGAACATGATCTTATATGATTCCTTATTGAGTTCTGGTCATTTCGGTTACTTATTCATTAAGTTTCGAGTCCATACGACGTAGTTATGCTACTTTACATTCACTACAAAAAAGGTTGCTATTAATAACGAATTATTTCGGACGGCATTTACCGACCGTAGTAAATGCCATCGAAAAGACGGCCTTTTTCGACGGCCTTTCCAACACCATCGGTAACGTTGAAAAAAATCAAACATTATTTTCGACGGCCAAAAGCCGTCACAAATATAGGAATATGCCGTCACTTTTGTCCATAACATTGGAAAATATTGACAAGATTATTTTCGAGGGCTATTTTGCCGTCAGAAATGGTCTATAATATTACCGGGAAAATATTATATATTTGGCGGGCAAAGTTAGCAGTAATAGCAATTAGATTTAGCAATTCCGAGGGGTATTTGGTCGTCGAAAATTCACTAAGTGTGGTCAGAACTGCTAACAATCTGACTTGACTATTTCCGACAGCTAATATACCGTCGGAAATGACCTACAATATTGCCGCAAAATAAAAAAATGTTTGGCGGGCAGAGTTAGCGCCTATATTAATTTGGTCTTGCAATTTCGAGGGCTAAGTTGCCGTCAGAAATAGCCCCACAATTATGAGATAGTAGTTGATAATTCAAGTGATTCTTACAAATTTAATTAATTTGTTATTAATTATAATAATATGACTTAATAATTAATTTATTAGTATAAGTTGAGTTAATTAAATAATATGGAATTTTTATTGTTCATTTACATTTAAAGATGTGGAGTAATAAATTAATATACAATGTTTATAATATAATATGACACATTAAATTAACTTATTAAATATTGAGAAAACAAAAATAATATACAATTAATTTTTTTTTTAATACCAAACGCCAAAACCAAAACTCACCGTTTCTTTCCCTTTCTTTTTTGTTTTGAAAATACTCACCCTTCCCTTACAAACATCAGTCTCTTAACCCAAAAATTTCTCTTTCATTTCAGACATCAACCCTAGTTTCTCTCATCTTGAAGATTCGCCTCTTGCAAAACAATCTAAGGTTTCATTGCAACATTTACCTCTTGTTCTTGTGTCTGGTAAGTAACTTATCAATTATTTGTTTATTTATTTTTAAATGTCAGCTCTTTCTCAACAGTTTGCTAATTATTTCATTGTAATTAATGAGTTATAGAAGTTAAATGATTTTGGGAAAGACTAATAGAGAAATGGAGGTTGGGAGAGAAGTTAAAAGTGAGTATTTGAGGAAGATTTGGAGGGATTATAAAAGAGAGAGAAGGAGAGAGAAGTCAGGTCTATCAAAAGCCAACCCATATACCCATATTATTAATTAATATTTGGTGGGAATTGTATTCAGTGCTTTAGTGGTGGGGGAACCTGTGTAATTTGGTCGTATAAATATTGTCTAATCCCTGTGATGTGGTCCTTGAGATGGGGACAACCAGGGGATAGTTGGCCCACTACTCATATAACTGTAAAAATAATTGTAAAGTAAACATTAATCGATTTTTAATTTTGAAGTTTAATCTATCATAAAACATTGAACTCATTCACTCATAACTAATAATTTCTATCTTTTTGTTTAATAATATTGTTTCATCTTTAATTGGCTTGCTATTGCTAGCCATTTATGTATTTGACTATTTGTATGTTTGGGAAAATGCACTTTAGAGTTATATGGGTGATCTCCAAAGTAAACACAGTTCCAAAATTGCTCTTTTAAGTTCATATGTTGGGCTTTACTACCTAATCTCGTTTGTGTTTCTGCTGTGTGGGGGTTTGCTGCTGTCTGGTCTGTCTTCGTTGTTGCAGCGTTCGTTGTGGCCTGCTGCCTCTGTTTTGCTCTGCTCTCCTGTTTGTTTTCTTGCTGTGTGCTTTGGTTGTGCTCTCTGTTTTTGGGTTGCTGCCATGGGGTGGCTCTTTGTAGCCTTTTGGCCTGGTTTCTTTGTTCTTTGGGTTTGGGGGGGTGTGGTTGGGTGGGGCATTGTTGTTCTTGCTTTTCTGCTGCTGTTTTCTTTTTGCCTCTTGGCTCTCTTAATAAATTTTGCTGTTTTAAAAAAAAAAATTCATATGTTGGGAAGTCTCCAAATTAAGTAAAAACATAAAATTTGAGGAGTCTAAGATTGTACATTTTCTTCAAGGCTTGAGGGCTCAAGTGTATATCCTTTATCTTCGTTGCTGCTGTCTATGGGTTTTTCAGCATATGATCGCTTGTGATGCTTTTTCCCCTTAAATCAGTCCAATTTTATTAAAAAAATAATAAATCTAGGACTATCCATTGAACTGCATTAGTTTCCTAACAGCCAAAAGAAAAGCATAAGTTATATCATAAAATGACAAAAAAAAAAAAATATTATAAAATAATATTTATAGATTTTGTTATGAGCAACACTTTATACACTAATAAGTTTTACCAAACTACATAACCAAACTACATCCGTGGCCATTTATGTAGTATGGATTAGGCTTCTGTTGAATTTAGCTGGAGAGACACCAATTCCTTTATGGATTTGCTGGCTAAAAAAGGTGCAGGGGATGGTGGGAATGTACGTGGAGCCTATCTTGAGGATGCCTGGTGGATGGTTTGGTGTTGTTTTGTTGTCTTTTTGTTATATCCTTTGTTGCTCCCTTTTTCTTTTGTTTTGTGGGTGTCTGCGTTGTGGCCTCTTGGTTTGTCTGTGTGTTTGTGCACTGGGACTTGTTTCCCCTGTTTTGCTTTGCTTTTCTACCTTTTTTTTTTTTTTTTTTTTACAAGAATGTTTAATCAACTTTTGGAAGCTTATAAGAAGGGCTCGGCTTGTTCCATATTTAGCCTGTAAAAGACAGATATTAACAATGATGGTGTGTGAAAGAGAACAAAGAATAAGTGAATATGAGTTATTGAATTGTGAGTTAAAAGTGAGTCTAGTAAAGAAAAAGCTTGATACCTCAAATATAAAGATAATTGTGTGACTATGTTAGAGAGAGACCATAGATAAGTGATGGTGCAATTAGTGAATGATATTTGAACTTTCTTAAGTAAAGGTGAGTGGAAAGTGAGTTTAGTAAAGACTCTTGTCAGTCCAATTCTTCGAAAATTGATTGCTAGTGATGAAAGTTGCTTCAAAACTTTTCAAGCAGAAGAGGGATGATGATATATCCAGTGAAAGTAAGGCTTGCAAAGCTTGGAGGAAGGAGAACAAATGTGTCTGATTTGGATAGAATGAATCTAGAAGAATGTATTACGTACACGGCAGAAATTGTAGGTATTTAATCTTTTGCTTAGGAAGAAGATGCATATATGTAGTTTGTTGACAAAGACTCTTGTTATATTTTACAGAGCAAGAGGTCAATGTTATAAAATTTTAGGCTGTAAGTTTGATTTAGATTTAGATTTTTTGTATTTACTAAAATTAATTGGGTGAGAAAGAAACAACTTTGATGTAGTAACTAGTGAGATGACTTTAGTTTCATTTTTTTTTTGTTGAAAAAACATTAAAAAATTGAACCAGGTTTTAGAAGAAAAAGAAAATGAAAATAAGAGAATTCATCAGTTGCATCATTACTGCAGTGTCTTATTTTTCTATCATTGCCATCTCTTTTTATAATATGTGATATGTTCTATTGGTTTTATAGGACTACAATTTTGTTTTAATTACATCATTATGTTTTAATTGTCATGAATCTAATTTATTGTTCATTGTTCTGATATCATAACCCTTATTTCTTGGTGCTCATGATATCATTTTTTTTTTTCTCTTTATGTCTTTTCTTTTGTCATAGACAAGATGCCTCTTGATAAATCTTGGATGCAATTAAGTAGGTCAACTATCGAGTATTTTGAAGGAGTAGAATAGTTCCTTGATTATGCCTATAGCCATATACAATATGAGGATTTGAAAATATTATGTCCTTGTGTAAAGTGTAATAATAGATATAGAAGAATTCGGAGTGAGATACACGAGCATCTTTTATATAAAGGAATAAGGCGTGACTATACAACTTGGTGTTGTCATGGTGAAAATGGGGATATTGATAGTGATAGTGATAGTGATAGTGATAGTGATTCCAATGAGGATATAGACAATGATCCCTATGATGACATGCATGGTTTAATAGAAGAAGCTTTTCCTCAAGATCCTAATGTAGATGCACAGAAGTTCTATCATTTGCTTGAAGAATCTGAACAACCTCTATATCCAAATTGTAAAAAATATTCTAATTTATCATTTGTTGTTAAGTTGATGCACCTCAAATGCATCAATGGATGGAGCAACAAATCCTTTAGTATGTTGTTGGAATTCTTGAAAGATGTGTTTCCCATGTGTGAGAAATTGCCCACTTCTAACTACGATGCAAAAAAATTTGTAAAAGATCTTGGTCTTCACTATGTGAAGATTGATGCTTGTAAAAATGATTGTATTATTTACTACAAGGAATATGTAGAAGCATCAAAATGTCTAATTTGTGAACTTCCAAGATGGATGCAAAAAGGAAAGGATAGCAATCGAAAATCTAAAAAAGTTCCTTGGAAGGATTTGCGATACTTTCCAATTACTTCAAGACTTCAAAGGCTGTTTATGTCCTCCAAAACTGCTGCAAATATGAGATGACACTTTGAAAATAGAATTAAAGATGGAATGTTAAGGCATTCTGCTGATTGGGATTCTTGGAAGAACTTTGATGAGATTCACAAGTCTTTTGCTAGCAATCCTCGAAATGCACGATTAGGTCTAGCAACCGATGGGTTTAATCCATTTGGAAACATGAACCTTGCACATAGTACTTGGCTGGTTCTTTTATTTCCATATAACCTTCCTCCTTGGATGTGCATGAAAAAGTCATATACATTCATTTCTTTAATAATCCCAGGTCTAAAGGGCCCTGGTAATGACATTGATGTGTATTTGAGGCCTTTGGTTGATGAATTATATGAGCTGTGGGAAAATGGAGTGAACACATATGATGTCTCAACTGGTCAAAACTTTCAAATGAAAGCAGCAGTTATATGGACTATCAATGACTTTCCAGCTTATGCTAATCTTTCTGGTTGGAGTACAAAAGGAAAATTAGCATGTCCATCTTGTGCCAAGGAAACAACTCATCGTAGGTTAGTTAATGGTTCAAAAACTTGCTACATGGGTCACCATAGATTTCTACATGAGGATCATAAATGGCAAAAGCAAAAAAGACAATATGATGGTAAGAAAGAGAATAAAGCTGCACCAAAGCGACCATCTGGTGATGATGTCTTCAATGAGCTTGAAAGTTTAACTCCAATAACATTTGGCAAGAGTGCTAAAAGGCAAAAAATAGTCTGGTTTGGAAAAAGTCATAACTGGTCAAAACATAGTATCTTTTTCCAATTACCGTATTGGAGAACACTTATGTTGCGCCATAATTTAGACATTATGCACATAGAGAAAAATGTTTGTGATAAACTGATAATGTGCTTGGTACTATATTTAATATTGATGGAAAAAGTAAAGATTCTTTAAATGCTCGTCTCGATCTTCAAGCAATGGGTATAAGAAATGAACTTCATCTAGTGGATATTGATGGAAAAATTGTGTTGCCTGCCACTTGTTACATACTTACAAATGATGAGAAGAAAAACATATGTGAGTGGTTGATAAATTTAAAAGTTCCCGATGGATATTCCGCTAATGTGTCTTGATGTGTAAATGTAAGGGACCGTAAGATATCGGGAATGAAAACACATGATTGTCATGTATTCTTACAAAGATTATTACCACTTATAGTGCGTGATTGTTTACCTAAACACATATCTGATGCATTAATTGAACTTAGCAATTTCTTCAAAGAATTGTGTGCTAAAGTGTTGAAGAAAGATGACTTGGACAAACTTCGGAATCAAATTCCTTTTACTCTTTGCAAGTTAGAGCGAATATTCCCTCCTGCTCTTTTTGATATAATGATTCACCTTCCTATTCATCTAGCTTGGGAGGCTAAAGTTGCAGGTCCTGTACAGTATAGGTGGATGTATCCAGTTGAAAGGTATTTTTTTCTTTATATTTAGTTTGGATATTGTTATTATAAATTTACTGGCATGATAATATGAAAATTATTATTAGGTATCTGCATAAGCTAAAGGGTTATGTTCGTAACAAGGCTCGACCTGAGGGGTCCATTGCAGAAGGTTATTTGGCTGATGAATGTGTAACATTCTGTTCTCGATATCTGGTTGGGGTGGAAACAAAGTTTAATAAGCCGGAGAGAAATTATGATGGTGGTCAACCCTCTTCTAGCACATTATCCATATTTTCAACACCGGGTAGATTATTTGGAAAAGCAGAACAGAAAGTGCTGAATTTAGATCTTCACAATGCAGCAACACTTTATGTACTGCTGAATTGTTGTAAGTGCCTCATTTTTTATTGGCTTATTTCATGACAAACCACATTGGGATTGGTGTGTAACAGGTAGCTTAGGTTATTGTGATTGGCAAGCTTCCGGACTTCCCAACGTGACTTCAAGAGCAAGAGCGAAAGGTAATCACTTGACTTGCCTCTTGAAGAGATCTAGTTGCACACACTCACAACTCATGCATATTTCTAATACTTGTATGTTGTGTGTTTTTATATTGTGTGCATTCATGTTCTTGAATATCACTTCATGCATGTTTTATTGATTGTATCTTGTTCATTGAAATGCCATGACATGTTAGGCATTAGGATGCATTCAATGTTTCACTTGCATTGTTTACAAAGTGGATAACATGGCATTGTCGCCATTTGATGGTGTCGCCATGGCGACAGAATGATTTTTTACTTGAAAAATCAATCGAAAAATCAATCAGGTATGAGATCGCCATGAGACAAATGGCGACATAGAAGGTTTTTTGTGTGTTGCATCAGAGGTCGCCATTTGCAAATGGCGACCGCAAACTGCGACCTAGAAGAAAAGATGAGGTCGCCATTTGGTTGCCATTTGACAAATGGCGACCGCAAATGGCGACCTTTGATGTTTGTGTTAGGATTATGCTCAATAGCAAGAGTGTAATAGTGTAACTAACAATCTTATTCATATTAATAAAGTGATTTCTGGTTTAAACAAATCTTATAGCATTTATAGTTTAATAATTGTTAAAGTAAATAATCATAAGGTCTAAAGACTATGAGAAAAGAAGAATTGTTCATACATCTGGATATGTATGTGGTAGACACAATTCTTTAGTTAGTCTTGAATATCGTTCACAACTTAAGTTAAAGGTTGGGCACCTTTATCTTGTTAAAGTTGTAGAATTCTTTTGCTAGCATTTGAGTGGGATCAAATGAGATATGATGAGTCTAAAATCATCGGAGTGTCTTCGAGCAAAAGGATCTAGTGCACTGGGTGCATTGAACAGGATCACAATGAAATACTTTATCTATAACCGTCAGTAGATAAAAGTAATTTCATTATCAGGACAATCGGAGAGTCTATCTTAATCCTGAGATAAATGATGGACTTATGGTTGCAGGTGATATCATTTGAGCTATCAATGAGTACGATTATATCGCATAGTCTATCCTCGATAGTTTGGTGATATTCATTTGTTAATCGATAGAGGACTTCATTTATAGATATGGACATCGTGGCTCCATTTATTAAATGAGAGTATAATATCATCATATGGATGTTTTGAGGTAATTGGATATTAAATCTCAAAGTTGAGTTTTCAATAGTGTCTATTGAAAACATGGCTTCTGGACAAGTCAAAATATCCAAGTTCAAAATGTGGTCATATGAGTAAATATGGTAACTTGGAGAGTTATAGGCGGTCTATGAACTCTTGGCGATTACTGATATTAATCACGAGGATACACTATCTCCAATATGATTGTCTAGGGTATGAATGAGGAAGCATCTTCCTTTTCTGTCTTTATTTAAGAGTTCAATTTTAGCTCTTTAGTGGAATGAGCTAAAATTAATGGATCGGACCTAAGTGAATCATTTGTTGATTGTGATTAGGTTATGTCTATTAGAGCTTAAATTTAGATAGCCCGCCAAGATCCCCAATCCACACGGACTTGCATGGATCACTTGAAATATTCTACCGGACCAATTTAGGGTCCATCTAGAATTGCAATTTAATATATTAAGAATATAATTTGCACATTATTTATGTAATGGGCTGCACAATTATATTTATATATTAATGGATAATATGTGGGCTTGTTTCTTTTAGTAAGAATGGGTCTAGTTCACATGTGGGCTTTTTATTTAAAGTCCTATGGATTTAATGAAATAAGAAAAATAATATTTGGCCCAATACACATATGGGGCGGCAACATGCTATAATGGCATTTAATATTATTTTGTTTCATTATTTAATTAAATAAGAATTAATTAATTTATTAATTAATTGTTTAATTAAAGTAACAAATCTTTTCTAAATAGGAAATATGATTCCTATTTGTATACTATTGGTAATAGTATAATTAAATAGAAAGACTTGTTTGACAAGGAAAATAAATAAATAATTTTATTTATTTAATCAAAGAGGAAGTCTTTTTATTTTAGTCCAATAAGGAATAAAAGATTATTGAGTTGGATTAGGGTTTGGAAATCTTAAACAAAATAGGAATTAGGGTGCAACTAAATCTCCAATATTTTAGGAGTGAAATTGCGGCAACCCTAATTTGATTTGGTAGAGATTTCGGCCACCCTAGGGCAAAAAGGAAGAGAAAAATTCGGCCACCTATATAAGACCACATATAGATTTCGGCCACCCCCTAGTGCTAATGTGCAGAAGTTTTCTTCTTCTTCTTCTTCTAAACTCATAGCTAGAAATCTTTTATTCTACTAAGAACAAAAAGAACATAGATTATTCTTTGATTGTATTCTAGTTGCTTATTCATCTATGAGCTTGTGAATACTATATCGATTAAGGTTCACGCGAGTTTCGATCATTAGATTGAGAACTCAAAAGTGACCGGAATAATCTTAGGTTCTTTTAGATTGTTTTTGGGACTAACGGATCAAGAAAAGTTTGTTGAATCCAATCGCAGGTTTGCAATTCAAAGAAAGGGAGACCACGCTCCTAGGTGATCCACGTTCGTGCTAGGATTGAAGATCTTGCGGATTACCATCGACGCAAGTCAATCGGATCACGCTACAAGAGGTATTAATATATTTTATTACTTTCTTATATATATATGTTTGATTAATCAAAAGGGTTTAAGGTTCATAATTGGAAAAATTTTAAAAGCTACCCAAAACACTAATTTTTTTTTTTAGTCTCGCTTCCGCTGCGGGTACGTTATTTTTCCCTACAGTTTGTCCATAAAACGAAATCATTTTGATCGCATCTCTTTATATATGTTGCCTTGTCTTCTAAAACCATTTGGGAGAGCAAAAAATTACATTTTTGGAGAGCTCAAAATCAAAACTTAGAGAGAGAATCTCAAACCCTAGAGAGAGAAGCTCCCAAGAACTCACCTTTACTCAACCAAACACATTCCCATGAGCATCTAGCATCATCCTAGCATCATCCAAGCATGGGTTTTGTTGTTTTCCTTGACTAGGTAATCTCTACATGTTCTAGAATCTCTTGTTTCATCTCTCTAACATGTTTGCCTAG